>CM076571.1:82865667-82945739 GCA_034641835.2 Pinus albicaulis | reverse complement strand
TATACGCATCCTGGCTGATGTTTGTTACACATTACCTGATAAAAACAACGATAATGGCTAAGAAGGTGAGTGGAAATTATTAATGAACATGGACGGGTCCTACAGCAGTGCGATGTTAAGATTTCAGATTGAAGTACAAAAGAGTTCACTTAAGTAATGTATTATCTTCGAAACACTTACAAAGGAATTAACACTATTTTGAAGGTTCAGTTAAACTAACAAAGGAAGTATGGTGGGACCCGACTATGAACAGGAACCGTGGTTTCGAAGGGAGAAAACCAGCTGTATCGCGCGGTCACGAGGGTAGTAAGTGGAATTACCTTTTTGAACGCAATCTATGTCGCTGATGGACACGTGGCTCAAGGTGGTATTTGAATATCACTTACATCGCGTAAGTTTTGAGTGTTAACCCTCGACCCAAAGAAAAACGCGATATTTGTTTGCAATCGTCAGATCTTCCAAACCAACGCAATACGCTGTCCGCCGTTGGATGTGAGCAGCTTGTTAACAGAGGTGGGCCCAGATGTATGTGCTGTGATGGTTCAATTATATAGTGAGAAATGGTGGGGGGCTGAAGGTTATTTTAATTCAAAGTCGTGATATAAAGTCTGAAAGGTCTTTCATAAGCTTCGAGGTTGATATAAACTGTATTGTGAATGCAAAGGGATACTGTGGGCCCAAGAGCTTTTATATGAAGTTCGGAGTTGTTTTACCATGTTAATGTTTGGGTTTTAACCAAACTCTGAATTAACATATGTATAAAGATGAATTATGGTTGTGGTGGTCCCGACTTTCATATATGCTAGTGCTAAGGTTTAACTGTAGTGTCGAGGGCCTTATATAATATATCAACCCTTGGCTGGAGGAAGTGATATATCGATGTATTATGCTTACAAAAAGGCCGCAGTAAACCTATAACGGTGGTCGAGCTTTAAATATGAAGTTTGGTAATCAAATTAATATATGTTGCGGAATAATATTATAACTTGGGTTTTTAATCCAAAGTTTCAAAAACACTCAGACTTCTACAAGTAAAGACTGAAGATTTATATGTAATGAGGTATTTCAATGGTTTTATAACTATTGTTTCATTCATCGCATCGGCGGAGAACAAAAAACGCAGAAAGACGAACAATTGTAAAGTTCGATTGCGATTGAGCGACTGAACGTCAGCCAGTGGATTTGATTAAGGATGGATGGCAGATTTGTTAATTGCTTGATAGCTAGTGGGACCCTTGTTCATCGCACCACACTGTTGGAGGACGCAATTGCGATTTTGTGATCGCGATAAAGAATGCGGACCCGATATGTTATGGACTGTGATTTTATATGTTTGAATTCCGGCTTTAAGGGCAACAAAGTGGGCCAGCGTTCGATTGACTAAAGGTTAATACATGTTTACTCCGATTTTTCTTAACCAAAGCTGAAGAGTAAATAGAAAGTTAAGCGGCAAGTATATATATATGAAACAATATATATATATATACATATATCTGTGCACAGTGATCCATCGCATCGGAGTAAAAACAGAGTAGTGGCACAAGTCATTGAAAGTTCCGATTGCGATCAATCGCATCGGAACCATCGCAAGAGGTGTAATCGCATCGGAACTATCGCATAGGAGGTAATCGCAATCGGAAGTATTCAGTTGCGATTAATCGCATCGGCAAATAGAAAAACTCAATATTGTGGGTCCGAATACCTTGAGTCTTGTTCCAAAGTGTGTCTTGTTCCAAAGTCTTGAATGTAGATCCGAACCTTTGTGAAGGTGTAATGTATGTCGAGGAATATATATTATATGATAAAGCGATGCCTGTATGCAATGAGTGTGGAGCATATGTGTGAACATAAGCGGTGATACAGTAGATTGAAGCCCAAATGTTAGTTCGAATGAGTGTGAATTTTCCACATGATTGAAGTGTGGGCCCGGATGTGAAATACTATCATATGGTGAGTGGTTAAAGTGTTAACCCACGCGAAGACTGATATCTGATTAATATCTGTTACCGGACCATAGAGTCATAATTTGGCTTTATATAAAGTTACATATGCGTGAAACCAACAGTAAGAGATGTTGAGTTTTAAATGAAAGAGCAAAGACTTATAGTTGATATATTATAGTTGCTGGAACATAATAATGAAAGGGGTTATAATATTCAGCTGCGATAAATTGAAAGAGAAGAATCTCAGGCAAAGTACTTCAAAAAATAAAGGAAGTTTTCGTGATAAAGGAATGAAAATGTGGGCTCGATAGGTATACATACACAGTGAACAGGAATATGCACAGGAATGAATTTGACAGGTGTACAAGCACAGAAAGCGGGAGAATATGCAGAAAACAGTGAACAGAGTATGCAGAACAGTTACATGATAGCTGTAGATACACAATTGCAGTGAATCGCAGAGGAAGGCAGAACAATTACCTGACAGCAGTAGAAAAGACAAAACCAGCAAGCCAAGTGCTGGAAAGAAGACCGAGTAAAATTGATATATGTAACTGAAAAATTGAATGTATATGTTTTAATTGATTTTATATTGTTTGTGATGCATTGGCAAGTCTCCGGAGGAAAACAAAAATCCCACTGTAAATTTGAAATTTATACATATTGTTATATTTTTCTGAAGTTGATAAAAGAAATGAGGAGATAGAAGGAAAAGAGGCATGGCTGTCCATTTCGAATTCCCAGTAGAATGCAAACAGCCATGAAGCTATTTTGTATAAAACAGGTAATATCCAAGGGTAGAAGGATACGAAAAGAGAGAGAGAAGAAGAAGAGAGTGTGCAGCAGAATTGAAGAGAGATTGAAGAATATAAGAAAGCTGCAAGAGGTTAGAGGATGCAGAAATGAAGCAATGAGGCAGAGAAGAAGGGGGAGCTGATAATGAATCTGAGAAGATGCAGAAATGATATAAGACAGATATGAAGACTGATGCACAACAGTAAAGATGGTACAGAACAGAGCTGATATCCAAGGTAAATCAGCAAGTGTTTTCTTTTGAAAGAGTAAGGAAGTTGGAGCTTCCCTATCAAGTTGTAGCTTGATAGATGTCAGTTGTAGCTGACTGAGGTTGGAGCCTCTTGTAGGTTGGTACCTGCAGAAAATTGAGAGGGAGTTGGAGCTTCTTTGCAAGTTGTAGCTTGCAGAATTGAGGTAGGAGCCTCCTGTGGGTTGGAGCCTACAGAAAATCAGTGGTGAGAGGGAGTTGGAGCTTGCCTTTGCATCACAACAATAATAAGATGTGGTTTTCTCCCTTCATGGGTTTCCACTTATATCTGGTGTCTATGTGCATGATGTCTATGTGTTGTTATGATATATCTATTCTGCTAATACTTGCTACTCACATATTAAGACTGCTGGTACATTATCTAATCTGCTTATTAAGTGCTGCTCACAAATAAAGATTGTTCACACATTATGTTGACCATGAAATGAAGGTGTTAATAAAGTTTGATGAAAAGTTTTAAAAGTCCATGAATGTGTTAAACTGATTCACCCCCCCCCTCTCAGTTTAACTAAGGGTTCAATACGGGGTTAAGGATCATCAGCAGAGAGGAAAAGAAAGATGTAGAGGGAGCAGCACAGTGCTCAAAGAGGGTGACGTAGGGCCACGCAAGCCCCACACAGAGGAACACATCATTTCCGAGTTTCAGTCCGAATTCTGCTGGGAACTCGAGTCGGGAGGGCTGGATCGAGTTTCCTGAGAGTTGAAAGATCACGCAGAAGGGGTGATGCAGTCCACCAAGGTCCCCATGCAAGCCTATGCAGCTACTGCGCAGAGGATGCTGGGGTTTCGTTAGTTCAACTACCGGATCAGCGAGGACTCACAGAGTGAGGTAAACTCACTATTTTTCCTTGTCAGTATGCTCTGTAACTGATTTTTCTGGTGAGACAATCAGAGATATGTTCAGATATAACTGTTGCTTAATACTAAAACCCTCATATCTGTTGCACCGATTTTTGCCGCATTTGGTTTTTTTGGAGAAGTTTGTCCAAAAATAACGGTGTCCTGTGTGTGTTATTTCTTTTGCTTAGTTTCTTGTATTCACATCTAAATTAAGTAAGTGAAGGCTGCTTTAGGAATTGCTTCAATGTTTTCAGAAGTAATTTGCAAAATAACTTGTTTATGTAATTTACAAGTAGGGGAAGTAATTCAGTTTGTTGCAGTAGGATTCCAGATCTAGTACCTGGAATTTTCATATTCTGCTCGCTGGATACTGATCTCTGGCCCCTCCGGTCTCACACCCAGGCAAACTGGCATTGGATCTGACTAATCCTCAGCCGAATCTTAGATTTCCTCAAGGCTGCAGCGCTGCCTTTGCATGGCACTGTAATGCCTCTGCGTAGTTGCTACGCTGCCTCTCTGCGTATTGCCCTCTATCTTCTTTGCAATGTATTCTCGACTCAGGAAAATCTCCAACCGACAATTATCTCTGCTCCTCTCTGCAAGAATCTTCTCGATCGATCTTTTCCCTGAGTAATGCTCACTAAAGAATTTCGATCTCTAGGCTCTCTTGGTGTATTTTCCAAATGCCCCATCAAGTCGTTCTTATAATCTTCTCGTTGAGACTTCAACGGTCGAGATTAAATCGTTAATCAACGAATAAGATTAACTTTACTTGATCTTTGTCTTTTCTAGAAGATTCACACCTCTCGAGCTCTGGCTCATCCACGAAATGAGGCATGGTGGGACGGCCTGCCTGCCCACGTAGAGGGGTGTGTGGGGGTTGAAAGGTATGATTGCCTCCCACAGCTCTTGAACGCTCATCACCTTGGTGCTCTCCCTTTGGTCTCCCATTCACTTGCAAGCATATCACCTACTGCATCATGTCCATCATGAGCTGTCCATTCCTCAACATTTGTTGGTAGGTCCTCAACAACCCTTCTAAAATCTGGTTTTGGCCCCCTTGTCTGGGCTGCCTGTTGTCCTCTTGATTGTCCATGTGACCCCTGATGCTTTCGACCTTCGTATCAGAGAATGGGTCTGACTCCCCCTCTCAAACTCGGCCCCTTCCTCTACCTTTGCCTTTGCCTCTGTTGTAGCTCCTAGAGGACGACCCTAGAGTTGTGATAGACCGATTGCCTAGGGACATCTTAGCATACAAGGAGCATATAATGTAATGTGTAGAAGTTGTCGGCTTCGACTCACATGCTATCTCCTCGTAAACGAGTAAATGAAATAGAATGGGACCAAACTCTCGAGCGACACGAGAGAAAGATACTTGCGAGAGGCAAGATGCGAACTCTAATACTGAAGCCACGGACAATTCGGAGACAGGTTCATCGTAAAGCGGGCCGATTCGGAAATACCTCACGGACATAAATTATCGGGAAGGTGCATGTAGTGAAAGGAATAATGAGAAGATATTAGTCAACATTAGTCGATACCCAAATATACAATACCACCATGCATGGGCTTACCAATCTAAGAATCCATACATGATAATAGCATTTTAAAAAGCACCCTCCCAAAGCAACTAATATAGCGGGAATCACGGTTTAGATGAGTAATGGAACAGAATATCATGCATGAGCCATATTTAAAGCGCTTGAGTCGATTCGAGTATGGGCATCAACTAGGATGAATCCTTACCGAGAAATCGGTGAGCCACTTGCATTCCAAAACATGATACGAGAAAGATGGATGAGATGAAATGATATATTAAATAACATATGAAAGAGAGTTACGATCGTGAAATACCAAAGACCCAGAATCCTCTTTGTGAGATGGAACTCCTCCTCACTAAGACCCTATGGGCTCTGAGCCTTCATACAAAAGTTCTACAAAATGTATACAAAATACCTTTCACTACATAGTTTTTCGATAAAAATGCGGGACCTTTACAATGCGTTTCATCATGGTTTTTATAGGAGAAGCTGGGAAACATAGTGAAAGAGGTAGGTGATGAACATTTAATTTGCATAATTAAATCAAAATGGTGGAAACATTTGTGCCCATCTTCTTTGAATGACTTTGTCTGTGTCTTGTTTGTACTCTGTGGCACTCGCTAAGCGAAATAAATGCACTAGGCGAGAAATCTCTCCGGGACACGCGTAAGGTAGTAAAATCACACAAATATCCGTCCTTGCTCGGGAAGAAAAACTCCGTTGAAATAAAACCTTGAGGACATTGTTTTCTCGTGGTATAAATCTTCCAAATGATGTACGAGGATCTTCAATTTGGTACTCGCTTCCAAAAGGCTAGGACAAGGCCTTCAAAGTCTTCGACTACTGCCTTTAATTCTCTACCGAACACCGATATTCTTCATCCGCCCCATTAATATCTCCATATGAGAAATCGGCGCCTTGAATGTCCCCTGCAGGGTTTTGACAAATTTGAACCACTGCCTCTTAAATTGGAGTCTTGTCGATTTGGCTTACGAGGACATTTTCATAATTCTGCTTTGAACATGGTCCTTTGACGTGTGCTCGGCTCTTGTAATGGATGCGGCAATTCATGATAATTCTCCATCACTGCAGGACTTGCAAAACCCACGAATTTGTTAAAGAAAACCATGCATGGAAGGGTGAACACGGTGAGGATCATGATGAGACAACGCGGCATGGTGGGTGGTCGAGAAATGCGAGCAATGGTGGGAAATGCGAGCGTGACGGAGAGAGGTGACGATGGAGAAGATTGGCGAAAAGCGATCACGATCGTGGAAATACATAAGAAATGAAGAAATGAACCAATATAGGTGCGGGTGGTGGAGAATATGTGGGGAAAGGGCGAGGGGACGGGTGGTACGACACCGAGACGAGCGAGGAACGGATGACGTGGAGGGATCGACTTGATCAGCCGTCGGTCATGCGAATGATCTGGGCCATACGATCTCGAAACGAGATCAACGGTTAAGAATGCGTCGGAGGGCGGTGGAATGGCGGGCCGGGGGGCACTATTTTCCCATGCTAACTTGCGAGCAACTTGGATGAATGATCACCGTCGGATGGGATCGCTGTAGATCGGACGGCTTACGCGCATATCGCGCCACATCCCCGCCAAACTATAACGCACGATGGGGTGGTAGTTTTGGAACGATGGCGGAGCCACGTGTCGCGCAACGTATGGCATCGTCTGCGATTTAAGAATACGCACTCGCCCGGATAAGCGGTGCGATAAATACTACCGATTTTATAAAGCGTTTTTGAGCGCGGGGACCACCGGGACGAGATGGGTCAGCGGGACCAGTCGATTTTATGATTTGATTGGATGGCTTGGAATACGCCGATGCACTTTGATCGGCGCCTTTCGTCCCTAACGCATGGTTACGGCCTTTGGTCATGCGGAATAGAAAACCGGAGGGTCTAGGGCCAAAAGGGTCGAACCTTAGATAATTTTAGATGCGGGCTTTCGGACTTGAGCAACGTAATTTGGAGGCGAGAGAGGTCACGATAGGTAGAAAACGAATTCTTTAGGCCACGATAGGGAATTTGAAAGGTCCAAGCGGGTCTAATGGCCAAAAAATTTTAATGCCGATATGATCAACATTGGCTCCACACGGGGACGGCACGTTCGTCCCCTAGATGTGTCGAGAACTCTGCAGCACCACGATCATACACTTTCTGTCAACTCGCTATTCAGCCCCGCTGCATTTCACTTCATAATTCATCATGACACCCATATTATCAAAACAAAAAGCGAAAGAGGAAACTAATATACAATATAATACATCGAGTGCCTTTAGCTCGATTCGGAAACCGATAGTAGGGCTTGAGAAATTGACCATTTACGGGGGCCTCCAGCAGGTCGCCCCTGTAAATTCTCCAACCTAAAAGTATTATTGCCCCCTTGTTCCACAATTTTGAAAGGACCAAACCGAGAGGGCGTCAAATTTACCATGTTTACCCTTCTCAGCTCTCTGGATATCCCATCCCGAGCACCAAATCACCAATCTGCTAGTTTCTGTCTTTTTGCGTGCTGGTCAAAAATGTGTTTCATTTTCTCTTGATATTCTATTAACCTCGATTCAATTGGCCCCGTGTTTCTTCTAATTCCACCATTTGATTGATTCTCACGATCATATCATCAGGGTTCCTCTCAGCTTTCTTGCATGAAGCGGGCCATTTGGTAAAAGCTAGTCTGTAGCAGAAAAGCTGCTCGCTCGTCCATATACCAATTCATGGGGAGATTTCCCGGTTGTTCTCTTACCGGTGATTCTATTAGCCCATAGAGCAAATTTCAATTGGGAATCCCGATTCTTCGATTCTCATTGATAGTCTTCTTCAAGGTCCTCACCGAGTTTTATTTGAAGACTCGCTAATCCATTTCCCCGTGGATAGTAAGTCAGTGGAGTGAGCTGAGTGTGATATTGTATTGTTGGCGAAATTCATAAACTTTGCGGACTTGAAGGCCCGTGCATTATCAGATCACTATCCTAGCAGGGACGACCCAAACCTGGATATGATGTTTTCCTCCATGAACTTTATGATCACAGATGTCGTAGCATTCCCTTGCGGTATGGCTTCTACCTATTTAGTGAAATAATCGAGTGGCTTTTAATATCCATTTATGTTGTCCACTTGATGGGGGGATGTATCTCACCTATAAAATCGATACCCCATTGTTTGAATGGTTCATCCACATGCACTCGGGGATCGGGGGAAATGGTGCTGATTTCTGTCTCTCGACAAATTTGCAGCATTTATCACATGCTCTTACTCGGCAAAAACATCCCCAAACAGACTTTGGCCAATAAGCTAGCTTTCGAATTTTATGAGCTGTAGCCCTCCGGGACTGTAATGACCTCCATAGATTCCTTCATGAAATTTCTGCAATAATGTTGTCGACTTCATTCTCCCGTGAGACACGGGAGTAATATACTCGAGGGATCTCGCTCGAGTATAGCCGGCCATTGGCGACTATGTATTTCCGTGATTTCAATCTCGCAGCTCGTATGTTAGTTTTGTCACAACTTGGAGGGCGGTCGAGTGTGAGGAGATATTCTACTATCTCTTTGTACCACGGATCGGGTGAGGTACTTTACATGTGTTTCTACGGAGTAGCTACTCCAATTCCATGTCTTTCTTCTTTCTCCCTCAGATTCCTCACCTGCTATAATGGATAAATTTATGCCCAAAGCTCGATAGTTTGATTCGAGATAACATTTTGGCAAGCCCTTGTCCTTTAATTAGCTTAGTAGGGCGGATGTCCAAGTCATACTCCCGTATTTTGGCAATCCACCTTCCTCTTTTTTCCTTCACTATCCTCTCGAATAAGAATATCTTTTACAGCAGTATCAGAGCACAAAATGCGATAATGTGAGGCTCGTAAGATATATACACTGAATGCTTTGAGGGATTTCACTAGAGCGTATGCTTGCTTTTCCAATATGTTGTATTTTAATTACGCATCACGGAGCACTCGACTAAAAAAAGACAATGAGCTGCTCATAACCTTCCTCATTTTTTACGCAATAATACTCCCGTTATCGTATGAGATGATGCAAAAGAGAAAATCATGAAAGGTTTATCATAATCTAGTCCGACCAACACGGGGGCTTCGCAAAAGCACTTTTTATCTCGGTAAATGCCTCCCGTGATTCTTGTGACCACTTTACCTCATTATCCTTCTTTAGCATATTTGTTATATGCCCAACTATCTCAACATAGTTAGGGAGAAACCTTTTAAGAAATTAATGCGTCCAAGGAACACTTGTACTTCTTTCTTATTTCAGGGAAAAGCAATACTCGTTTATAACTTCTACCCTCTTGGGATCTATCTTCACCCCCATCTTTAGTAACGATATGGCCCTAAAAAGCTTCCCCTCTTCTAAGGCAAATAAAGACTTTTGAGGATTCAGAGAGAGACCATACCTTCTTGCATTTCTCAAAAAGTTCTCCGCAAATGTTCAATGTGCTCGGCATCATTCTTGGAAAATACGAGTGATATCATCGAGGTAGACCACCAAGAATTTATCCTGCTCCCAGACAAAAGCAATGTCCATTGCCCTCCGAAAAGTGGCCCTCGCATTAATCAATCCAAAAAGGCATCTCGGCATACATAAATGTACCCCATGTTGTGGTGAAAGCAGTCTTTTTTTGATCCTTTGGAAAGTACGACCACGATTATAACCCAGAGAATCCATCCATCATTGACATCCTAGAAGATCCAACCACTTTACACAGGATGTAATCCATTTTGGGAAGTGGATAATTATCCTTTAAGGATACTCTGTTTAAATTTCTGAAATCCACACACAACCTTATTTCTCATTCTTCTTTCGTACGGGGACAAGGTTTGCCACCCATTCGAGTACCTTAATGGCACAATTATTTTGGCTTTTAGCAACTTTTTGATTTCTTTCTCAATAGAAGGCGACAGTGAGGAGTTGATTTGTTTGAGCTTACGCTTATGGGGCCTTGCATCCGCTTCAATGGAATTTTGTGTTGCATAATACTGATATCAAAAGTTTTCAAGTCTGGTAGGACCATGCAAACACATCTCCGTAAGAACTGAAATAATTTCCGATATAGCTTTTTATATTCTCCAGGGGATCTTTTTAGACAGTTTCACAATTTTGGGGTCGACCTCGGTACCTAAATTCGGGTCTTCTACCCGATTTTCTTTTGTCACTTTGCTTGGTCATAGGTGGGACATCATTCTTGTCAAATAATCTTTCTAAAGGCACCCTGACCCTCTAGGTATAATGTTTCCCTTCAAACTGCAACACTATATTACTTGCCATTTTCTCCTTCCAATTTCTTTCTAGAGTACCTTCGAACTCGACCTCTTCGCATCATCAATCTCCATATTGGAGAATTCTCCCCACTGTTTCCGGGGAATCTCTTCATACTGTTCTTCATCTTCAAATACCCGCCATTGTTTGATGTTATCCGGGATTGAAGGCCGATAGCGCACTTCAACTTCATATCTTAAAAGAGGGTTACGAGGTGGTCGAAATGTGCGTAGCGGCCTACGGCAAGGGAATCAGCCATCCTATTCTGTTCTTGGGGCATGAGCCGGATATTGAATGCCAAGAAGAAATTTTCTACCATTTCCCAAACTTCATTCCTATAAGCCCTCGGCCTAAGATGTTTGAGTCGACACCGATTCCCTGATTTGTCGAACCACCAGGTTCCGAATCTCCCGGAACTTTTAAACTTTGTATATTCATATTCTGGTCGTTTGCAATCCTAACGGAGGGTGCTTCATATTCGACCACATTATTGGTGGCTTCATATTCTAGTTTAAAAGACGATGGAATCAATTTGCACTCGAGGGAGAAATCGGTAGCACTCCCGACTCCATTTCCTTCCTCGAATTTGCTCCATCAAAATGGAGTGTCCATATTCTCGCTTCCATATTTTTCGAGAGTCGCTTGGTCTTGATTTGGCGTAAGGTCGGTTCATGAGCATAATCTTGATCTTCTTCCAGACATCAAGCATGAGAAATCTCCTTCCTTACGATGACTGGTGAATTCACGAAATTGTCAGCCTTAGTCACCATCTTGACAAATCTAGTCTCCCTGTATAGTCTCCTCTCTTGGCCACCAAAAAGCGGGATAGTGGCATATGTTAAATCTAACTTGATTGATCCACCAATTTTTGTTCCCCGGGACCTCGATAGCAACATACCAAAGCGAGCTGGAATGTCGACCACCACTATGTCCATTACCACACTTTTTGCTGGGATTTGGGCCAAATTGACTACTAAATCTTTGATCATCCCCAAGCATTTAACTCTTTTGGAATCAAATGAGTAGAGGTATTTATATGGACGTGATTTGTAAACCCGGTTGTTCCATGGCGACACGAGGCATAAGATTGTTGGAAGCTCCAGAATCTAGCATACGGTTATGTAATAGCAAGTCATGGATCACTAGAGACACATAGAAGGGAGGAGCGAAAAAGGATCTACCTCCTCGACATGTGGGCCAAAAAACTACCATGGGTCTTTCTTCTTGAAGGTTGAGACTATACCGTGATGATCGGTGCTTACGGAGGGAGCATGAAAGATGTGACTTGAGATTGATATCTTAGGTTGTTTCATGAGTTCGGTCAAGGGAGTCGGGATTTTGACCTTTCTCAAGTTCTTTCTGCAGATCGAAAGCGAGGGAGAATTTTCTATCACAACCTCTTTTGGCTCTTTATTTTCAGCGCAGGGGCTAGGCTTCTTTTGTGACCTGATTTGGTACAAGGAGTAGTGACTACTTTTGAAGAAGAAGGATTTTGATCATTAGAGCTGCAAAGGTTTGTTTAGAGGTTGCTTACCTTTGTCTGTGGCTTTCTGCATTGTAACCTCTCTTCGACGGGTGCTTCCTCTGAGGGTAACTCTTCTTCTTGCTCTTGGGTACGGAGTCCTCTTTCTCGAAGATGCGAGATCATATCTTCTATTGAAATGTGCTTGCATGAAATCATCAAATTGTTTACAATAATGATCAAATTCTGTTTCTTCCGCATCTACTGATCTTTTTCTTCTTCTTGCTATGAGTACCTAGTTTCACCATTCTCTTGTAAAGGGCATTCCTCTCCATCGCTATTTGAAAAGGCAAGGTTTGCATCCTCCAGATCATATGCAACGTCCTCGGTGGAGTCATCTCTTGGACCTTCTAAGTACAATGGGTGTGGTACTTGATCATGTTGCTTCTTCTGCTTCCCTTGGCAATATCTCGTAAAGGGTGGTTTCTTGTACCGAGGATTGTAACCTTCTGTTTGGAGCATTCTGAGAATTCTCGAAGGCTGAATTCTTGGCTTCTAATTCAAGTTTGACCATTTTCTTAATCAATCTGCTCATTTCTTCCATTTTGTTCGAGTCTCTGCTCTTGGTTAGAGGTAGACACCTCTTCTTTGTCCCTTCTTCTAGCATCTGTCGGATTTTCCTTTTGATTTACCGGTGGAGGCAAAGTTTGCTTCCAACTCTAGTGCATCTGCTGGGCATCATCTAGAGTAGCGAGGCTTTCTTTCTCGAGAGAAAACCAAATTTTGAATCAAAGGTCTGCTACAAAAACAACTTGAGCGGTTTGATGGGGTTTCATATCGGTACAGAGACTCGGATACGATTTATTAAATCTCTTGATAAACTCGACACTCCTTCATTGTGTCTTTTCTTTAATGTATTGAACTCGATGAGAGAATTTCCATGATCTTTCTTTTCTCCCTCATTTCTGAGGAAAGTGTCTTCCCATGTTATCCCAAGTAGTAATAGAACGACCAACTAATGTCTTGAACCATTTTCGAGCTTCACCATCTAGAAATTGCACAAACACTGCTTAAGACCACATCTAAATGTTCAACATTAAAGTTCTCTGGAGGAGCGAGAAAGTCTCAAGATGTTTTTGAGCATCAATCTCATTTTCTCCATTGAATGCGGCAGGATCTTGAGATAATCTTGGGGCATATCATTTAACACTTGGGGTAATGCTAGAGAGCATATTTATTCATCAAAAAAGGGTTTGGAACATTAGCCATTGGAGGAGGTGGAGGTAGTGCAATAGTTTGATGAGTAAGATGAGGAAGAGGAGGAGGAAGCAGAGTATGAATAATAATAGGAATATACTCAAGCTGCAGGCTAGGGGTTGAGGGGACGAAGGTCTATTAACAACGGATACTTCGGTTACTTCGTGACCTCTTCGACCTCGAGATTAGGGATGAAGACTTCTTTTATTTCGATACCCTCTTGGGGTGGACTATACGAGTAATAATATCAGTATCTCCCACAGAGTGGAGTCGGGAATTTGCAGTCGAGAATCTTGAGAGGAAGAGGATGGAAAGTCTTCGCGTGGACACTTCGGGGATTTGGGAACGGGCTGATTTCCTCTCCCTCCAATTTCTTCTGTGTATAATGCAGTCGAGTGGATCATCGGAAGGTGTCTTTGGCTTGGACGTATCGACCTCGGGTGTGGCTTACGAGGAGCTAGGACTTTTGCAAATAGATATATCAAATAACAAATGTGGAGTCGCCAAGGTGAGGGATATACAACTCTCAACTCTGCTGTGCTCACCTACTTAGAGAGTGAATAAGATTTTGTCGAGACTGGGGATTATGATGTTCTTAAATTCGTCCCCAGACAACGGCGCCAAAAAAGATATGTTGTAGCTCCTAGAGACAAAGCCCTAGAGTTGTGATAGACCCGGTGTCTAGGACATCTTAGCATAGCAAGGAGCATATAATGTAATGTGTGAAGTTGTCGACTTGACTCACATGCTATCTCACCGTAAACAGGGTAAATGAAATAGAATGGGACCAAACTCTCAGAAAGCGACACGAGAGAAAGATCTTTGCGAGAGGCAAGATGCGAACTCTATCTGAGAAGCCACAGACAATTCGAACAGTTCATCGTAAAGCGGGCCGATTCGAGAAATACCTCACGGACATAAATTATCGAAGGTGCATGTAGTGAAAGGAATAATGAGAAGATATTAGTCAACATTGAGTGATACCCGAGATATACAATACCACCATGCATGGGCTTACCAATCTAAGAATCCATACATGATAATAGCATTTTAAAAGCACCCTCCCAAAGCAACTAATATAGCGGGAATCACGGTTTAGATGAGTAATGGAACGAGAATATCATGCATGAGCCATATTTAAAGCGCTTGAGCGGTTCGAGTATGGGCATCAACTAGGATGAATCCTTACCGAGAAATCGGTGAGCCACTCGCATTCCAAAAAGATGATACAGGGGAAAGATGGATGAGATGAAATGATATATTAAATAACATATGAAAGAGATTCTGAGTCGTGAAGTACAAAGACCGTAATCCTCTTTGATAGATGGAACTCCTCCTCACTAAGACCCTATGGGCTCGAGCCTTCATACAAAAGTTCTACAAAATGTATACAAAATGCCTTTCACTACATGGTTTTCTCGATAAAAATACGGGACCTTTACAATGCGTTTCATCATGGTTTTTATAGGAGAAATTGAAACATAGTGAAAGAGGTAGGTGATGAACATTTAATTTGCATAATTAAATCAAAATGGTGGAAACATTTGCGCCCATCTTGCAGAATGATTTCGTGCTCTGTGCTGCTTTGTACTCGTGGCTCGCTAAGCTGAAATAAATGCACTGCGGCGAAATCTCTCCCAGGGACACGGTGAGGTAGTAAAATCACACAAATATCCGTCCTTGCTCAGGGAAGAAAACTCGGTGAAATAAAACCTTGAGGACATTGTTTTCCGTGCATAAATCTTCCGAATGATGTGCGGGATCTTCAATTTGGTACTCACGCTTCAAAAGCTAGGACAAGGCCTTCAAAGTCTTCGACTACCGCCTTTAATTCTCTCCAACTCTGATATTCTTCATCCGCCCCATTAATATCTCCATATGAAAATCGACGCCTTGAATGTCCCCTGCAGGGTTTTGACAAATTTGAACCCACTGCTCTTAAATTGGAGTCTTGTCGATTTGGCTTCCGAGGACATTTTCATACATTACGCTTTCGAACATGGTCCTTTGACGTGTGCTTGGCTCTTGTAATGGATGCGAGCAATTCATGATAATTCTCCATCGCTTAGAACACCGCAAAACCCACGAATTTGTTAAAGAAAACCATGCACGGAAGGGTGAACACGGTGAGGATCATGATGAGACAATGCGGCATGGTGGGTGGTCGTTAATAGTACGGAGGCAATGGTGGGAAATGCGACGAGTGACGGAGAGAGGTGACGATGGAGAAGATTGGCGAAAAGTGATTACGATCGATGAAATACATAAGAAATGAAAGAAATGAACCAATATAGGTGCGGGGTGGCGGGAGAACACGTGGGGAAAGGCGAGGGGGACGTGTGGTACGACACAGGACGAGCGAGGGAACGGATGACGTGGAGGACCGACTTGATCAATGACCGGTCATGCGAATGATGCCCGGGCCATACGATCTCTAACGCGAGATCAACGGTTAAGAATGCATCGTAGGGAGCGGTGGAATGGCAGTGCCCGGGGGGCACTATTTCCCCATGCTAACTTGCAGACAACTTGGATGAATGATAACCAGTCAGAGATGGGATGTTGTAGATCGGACTGGCTTCGCGCATATCGCGCTCACGTCCCCGCGCCGAACTATAATGCGCGATGGGGTGGTGGTTTTGAACAGAGTGGCGGAGCTCGCGTGTAGCGCATACGTGATGGCATCGTCGCGATTTAAGAATACTACCGCCCGGATAAGCGGTAGTGATAAATACTACCCTGGTTTTATAAAGCGTGTTTGAGCGTGGGGACCACACGGATAGATGGCCGCGGACCAGTCGATTTTATGATTTGATCGGATGGCTTGGAATACGCCCCACGATGCACTTTGATCAACGCCTTTCGTCCCTAACGCATGGTTGCGACCTTTGGTCATGCGGAATAGAAAACCCAGAGGTCTAGGGCCAAAAGGGCTCGAACCTTAGATAATTTTAAATGCGGGCTTTCAGGACTTAAAGCAACGTAATTTGGAGGCGAAGAGGTCACGATGGGTAGAAAATGAATTCTTTAGGCCACGATAGAGAATTTGAAAGGTCCAAGCGAGTCTAATGGCCAAAAATTTTAATTGTTACGAGTATGATCAACGACCTCTATCGTCGATATCTTGCTCCACCAAATGGTCCTCGTCATCACACGCTCTTGAGCCCTTAGCTGGCCAAGAATATGCTCTCTATACCACTGTAATATTCCTAATGGAAATGTTAAATGGAATATCATAACATGCACTAGCTACAACTCATTTAACAATTATAAATTTACGGAAATATATCACAAATAGGCACAAGTCAAAAATCCATATTCGAGCAACAAAATTCAGACCTTTTATTAATATGTGATCTGAAATTTGATTACAACAAGTGGTGGAAAGTGTGCACTGGGATTGCTTGGAAAAGCAAGCAAATACCCAAGTGAAAATATGGCTGGAAATTCCCCCATGAATTTTGCTCAAGTAACGCTATATGTTGCACCTAGAAATTTACTGCGTAGTCTTCAGCTAAAAAAGCTCGGTTTTTGAGGGGCTCAAAACACCTCCAAATGTTTTGCAAAATTAGGAATATTCTCTCGAAATATTGCTCAACAAAACCCGAAGAGGAATTGGTTTAATTTCGACCTCCCGAGAATTGCAATTTACGTACTACGCCCTCCTGGCCAAAATACGGTGTCCCCCAAAACCTTAGTTGCTAAATGTGGCCTTATCTTGCCTCAACATATTGTAGAAAAAACTCCACAGAAATTCTCCTTGGAAGGAAGAGAAAAAACCTCGCCTCAAATTCCCGTACAAGAGGGGTAACTCTAGTCCCATGAAATTACGTACGAGTGATCCCCTCCGTAGTCTAGAAAGAACAAGTTTGGCTCCCTTAAAGCGATAATCTCTAGCTTCAAAACTCCCCACAAATCTTGGGCCTCCCTAGATCGAAATTCCCCTAAATTTCTCTAGCCAAAATACCCCTCGGATCTTTGCTCTTGAGTGGTTTGAATTGTCTATTACGTCCAATTGGAGTATGAGCTGGCTAAAGAAATTCAATTGGAAAGTGCCCACTCTCCCGGGAATCCTCCCACCGAATTCAGGGAATGCCATGTTTATTTTGGGTAGTATCGGATGTGCTCTAAGTCTCAAATTTTGTGGAGAGGCTTAGACACATGTATTCCGAGATAACCCGTAAATCGAGCTTTGGTGAAATTCCACTGCAGTTGTATTCTATAGAAATGATTAATTATTTTTTAAAAGGAACTTAAGTCTAAACTTAGGAAAATGAAATAATTAAAGTGTATTAATAGAATATGAGTGAGAATGACCTAGAAGAAAATGGATCAAGTCAAAAGTTAATCTTAGTCGTTGATTAGAGATCTAATCTAGTTGATTGAAGTCTCAATAGAAGACTATAAGATTGGCTTAAAGGGGTCATTTGGAAATCACATTTTGGAGACACGAGAGGATCTAGAGATCGAATTTTTCTAATCGGTGCAAGTGCTTGGACGAAAATCATATCTAAGTGATTCTTGATTGTAGTGAGGGGCGGTAGTTTCGATTGGAAGTTTTCTTGAGCCGGAGAGTACATAGCGTAGAGAGAGAGAGAGCCACAACATTAGCGCGAGAGCCAATGACGCGGTGCTTATGCGGTCACTACGCGAGCTAGAGGGAAAGTCGTTTTCATGTTGAGGAGACAACGAGAGAGCTAGAGGAAAGTTGTTTTCCTGCCGAGGAGACAACGCCGAGCCAATGCTCGGGATCCCGGAGAGATTTTCCATAGGCGGTGCACGCTCGCTTTCCAACCGATGAGTAAGACCGGCGCAGTGGGGTAAGAGCGACATTAGTTGTGACGCTGGTACTTGCATGGGTGATGCGACACGAGAGGTTGTCTAGTCTTGGTGCGGTCAGGTGCTAGTTTCTCGTGGAGGAGTGAGGTTTGTCTCATGGAGATCTCTTTTGTTAGTTTCTCCGTATGATTTGATGGTGTGTAAATCATAGATTTGTACTTAGAATATTCATCTGCATAATATATAAACCGCAGATCTGCTACACCGGTTTTCTCGCATTGGGTTTTTCCAGTGGACATTAGTCCAAAAATAATTGTGTCAAATGGTTGTGTGATCTATGTGTGTTCAGATTTGTTTCCGCAATTGTATTTCTTCACGAGCTTTAATTGTGTAGGATGTAGTGGATGGATTTCGATATTTGCTTGTAGAACATAGTAAATAATTTGCTAAGTAAATAGAAAATAGAAGACTTTCCATCAATTGTTGAGAGTGAGAATTCATGAGTTGGCGGAATTTTCACATGGTATCGGAGCTTATTCTACGTCGAGTGCGGGCGAGAATGAACATATCCAACAGTTAGCGTTGCATGAAGTCGGGATCAAAGAGTCGCAGAAAGCAACAAGATCGATCTCCCGGTGATTGCGCGATCCAAGCTAGGAGGGCTAGACTAGCGGGTGAAAATCTCTCTATGAGTGAGCCAGCAGAGGTAGGATTGTTCTGAGATTGCTCGATTGTTCGAGAGCAAAGGGAGCAACGAAGTAGATCTATGTCGATCGGCAGTGAGGGGGTACGAGTTGATCGCACAACTGAGTGATTGCTAGTGTAGAGCATCGGGAAGCGTAGATGAAACACAATTTTGGAGATTTCGACCTCGGTGAGTTTTCTTACCAAGAAACTGGATTCCGTGCGTGCTGCATGATTTGTGTGGCTTGCTCCATCAGAGTGCGTAAAGCTAGTGCCGCACGAGGGTGAGAAGGCGATAGATCGACAATAGTTGGGTGAGATAGCCACTAGTGATTGTGTGACCAAGACCGTGTAATATCCCAAACAGGGATATTTTAACTAAAATTGCGGAAATAAACTTGAGTAGCAAAATAAATGGAAATATACCATGACCACAAATAGAACACTAATGGATGCCGAATCAAAAATCAACGAGCCATTTTATTAATCCATGGTAAAAAGTACATCAACATAAAGGAACAACAACTCGAGCTTGCCAAGCAAGCGAGAGCAAAACCCCACGAAAGATCTCTAGCCCTAGCGATGAATGACGCCGGCAATGATGTAGATGGCTCGACAAGAAGAGCTGGCACGGCAAATCGGCTACGACAAAACTAACCTCTCCAAACTCCACCGAAGCATTGTGAGATCTCTCGAGTGAAACCTCCTCAAGAGTATTGGGTTTCTGTCCCAACACTCACAAATCACTTGAGGGTTTCAAGTCCCGGGGCTACAGTTGAAGTAGAGAACCACGTTCTCAAACCTCTCATACACAAGAAAATGATCTACTCCAAAGATATCTCTCAATGGACTCCTTCCTTTCTTTTATAGATCTCTTAGAGCCTTCTAGAGACATTATTTTATTATTTTATTCATGGAGCACTTTTCCCTCTTATTAAAATATTCCTTTTTAATGCAGAAAAGAGTAAATCAGCTACCATGTCTCCTCTGGTCACTGAAACTCATGTCCAATCATCCCATCATGGAGGTATCCTCATCTCGGTTCCAATGAGCTATTACACTAAGGTGTTCTATCATGTGTTCCTCCCGAAATGGCACCTTGAGCGTAATCAGCTGAGTTAAGCCCACAAATAACTCAAATTTCTGAAAGTTGTCGGAATGCACCGGAACGAAAGCCAAACTGCTCGGATGATGGAATATATCAAGCGAATGCCACTCAAACACATAGAAAATCCTCAAAACTCCTCCAAAAATCCCCTGGACCTACTGATGACACCAACCTGTACCTGTGACCGGTCTGCTCCTAACTTTGGAAGTCCATCCTAGCCCTGTGATAGGTGACACCAAAAAATGGAATATTACAGACCTTCTGCCCCAGGATTGGTTGCCCTCAAGCAATCCAAATATGTGGGCACCCTGTTGGCCCGATGCAACTGAGACCCAATGCCTGGATCCCATACAAACCCCTGGGTGCTACTATGCACCTGTGACAAGCCACTCGGAATAGATCCCTCAATATCGGGATCCCAAACTGATCTCTCAATGTACCTGTCAACAAACAATCCTCTCGGACCCCAACGACACCATGGCCAATCATCGCCCAACTCCCATGGCTCGGACTGTG
Organism: Pinus albicaulis; assembly: GCA_034641835.2. NCBI lineage: Eukaryota > Viridiplantae > Streptophyta > Pinopsida > Pinales > Pinaceae > Pinus > Pinus albicaulis. The sequence continues at coordinate 82,925,258 of CM076571.1, read as the reverse complement.
CACTGCCTCTGGCTATAGCTGATGCCCGATGAAGTGAAGTCCACCAACAAGCATCAATGCTCCCTGGTTCCTGCCGTGCTGTACCTCTAACTATATAAGTTGCCACACCAACTGCGTAGCAACTCATCACCTCTCTCCAATCCAAGTGCTTACTCAATCCCATGTTGATCCTGCTCTCCTGAAATCGGGATGGAGTGCTGAAGAAATGACGACTTGTGCCCCATTGCCAACTAGAATCTGTAACATCTGTTATGTCTAAGGGCCCCTGCTCTGCTGTGCTCCCTACAAAGAAAATCATACCATCAAGAGGGTACCAACTCATAGTCTCCCACCAATCTATCTTGGAAGAAGAAGCCAATGTAGTGTCAACTGCGCACATAACATGCCTAGAGAGCTGTCGCCAGCTCATAATCAACCCATGCTGCTCTGTTATGTCTGGGACGAAATCTGCCTGTAGAAGAAGGCCCTTCTCTGTATAATGGGCCAAAGTGGGCAAGATATGCTGCAAGCCCCATCGGTGTACTCCGGGAGAGTGCTACTCCCTGAAAGTGCTACAGCTTTGCTGACTGCATGTGCATCTATTTGCACCTCATCAATGTGTCGGCCCAAAGATGGATGCTCCACCATTTCCAACTACTCATCCCTCTCCTGATCGGGAATGTAATGCTCCTGCTTTCCACTAGCCCCCTGCAGAACTATCCCATCAACCTCCAACATCTCCAGCGGATATGGATCTGCAACAGCTGTCACCGTACTCGGTGTCTGTGCATTTGACTGCTTCTCCTCACTAGCTGACCCCAAGGTTAGCCGCATATCCATCATAGACTCAATGTGAGCCTCCATCTGGCTCTCCCCTAAAGGACTATCATGCATGATGTGCATAGTATCCTTCTCTGCTGGCTTAGGCTCCATCATATGTTGCTCTGGCTAAATCGTCACAAGTGACTCATCACCCAGAGTATCTCCTGTAGAGTCCCCTGACTGCTCACCCTGCATACTGGAATGCAGCTCTGGCCTACTGCCATCAACTTCGCATGACTGCTCTTGCTCCCCAGAAGCATCCTCAACTGATCCCATGGACTCATCTGAAAAAGAGTCCTCACCTTGGCATACAGAAGGAATGCCCTTTTGCTCTGCCTCCGCCACATCATCTGCGTCACTCAAGCATGAGTGATCAGGCCCCCAAGGTTCTTTGCAGATGAAGGAAAGTCCCTTCCTCCTCATATCATTTCTGCTGCCAGATCCACCAAACTAGAGCAACTCCTCCCTGGTCAACTGTCTCTAGAATAGCCCAATATTCTGCTCAACTAGTCCGTGGGCTAGCTCATAAGCAGCAGGTGAGACCAACTGCTCTCTCCTCCAAATGCTCAACAACCCGGTCTGCAACTCTCAGCAACTGGTCTCATGGTCTCTCATACACGACGACAGGATGGACTGCATGTGTGCTATGATGGTGTCAGGGTGATGTCTCCTAATGCTGAAGAAGCATTGGAACATTTGCAAAATCAAGTCATCACACTCAAGGTCAAACATGATGACATACGTCTCGAATGTGGCCATACTCCCTAAAATCTCAAGCTTTTTCCCAAAGGTAGAGCCTGCGCTGTTGTCCAAATCCTGAAAAGTCTCTACCATCAATCTCATAATCCTTCTCATAACATCATCACTGTATGGAGCTACAGGTGCGGTCAACTTCATGATGTTACTAAGGCATAATGCAATTGGAAGTGTGACCCCCTCACACGGTTCCTCCAAGAATTTGGGTTGTATAAGAGTAAGCATAGTAGGTTTTAGAGCCCAAATAAGTTTCTGCCCTTCTTCTTGGCTTATTTTGGAGAGAAGTTCATTAAGCTCATCGAGTTTGGACAGAACTCTCCATGTTATCTTCATGTGTTTCAAATCTGTCCCAAGTGCAAAAATTTTGTGACCAATCCTCAATTCTTCCTGCAAACCTTTTGGCTATCCCTTTTGAAGGATGGTACAAATCCCTCTTGATGGAGGTCTGCTGTTGTGCTTAGTTTCTGGGTGTGTCTCATGGTTAATTTTTGTGTTCAATCTTCTCAAGCTATTTAAGAATCCCTCCATGGTTCAACCAATGATGTGGTCACTGTTTTTCTGAGTCGTTATAATGGTGTAGGTGTAGTTTTTGTCAACCAGTTCAAGTACATACTGCTGTAGGTGTAATTCATTGAGTTTTGGGGTTAAGTGATTACACAATGCTAAGGAGGCACTGTTAGAGCCACATAATTAACAAGAGTATACTCCATGGATAAATTTAGTTCAGCCCCAAATAGCCAAGTTCTTCATTAATACACTATTTCAGAAATCACGCACTGAATTTTCTAGAGAACCACAATTATAACATTGTATTGTTAAGAGTAAATACAAAACTCAAGGAATAGAAGAACCTGGTCTATATGCTGCCCAAGGAGAATGAAGGTCACAGTCTGCCTCAGAAACAGAAAACCACACGCAATGATACAAGTCAGCCACAGGTGGAAACTCAACTTTCCTCCATTACTTCCTTCTCCTCACGGATAAGCAGGGTCAACTGGGTGGGAAACAAACCCTTTCTACAGTGTGTACTCAATGGATAAATGACAGAACCTTTCAACCACTTCTGGTATGCAACTCGACCATCTTTGCAGAAATTATACAGCCCACAAATGACTGATATATCAGCCCCTTTTACATCTGCTACAGAAATCAGAATTTCTTCCCTTGGACTGATGGGGAAAGTGTAACTCACGAGCTCAAGGTCTCTGTATTGTGCCCAACTGATTTTATACAGCTATATAAAAGAAATATTTTGCTGAGGAGTCACTCCGAACAGTTAGTGTGTCAAAACTAACAACCAAACTTCTCTTTGAAGAATTTATGCAAACAATTTGCAGACATCGATCTCATCAAACATTTCACAAACAATTCAAGCCACTTGCTTAGAGAACAATCTTGGAGAGAAAAATGGCAGTTTGATAAAGGATTACGGTGCACATAGAATTGAGGAACCTGGTATATGCCTCAGCAATACAGTTTCTTGGGAATGAAGTTCCAGTACCTTTCAAGAGTTCCAACACCATGCATACCCAGGTTTCAATGCCCACAAACAACAATTAAAACCCTTCCTTTCTGAGCAAATGACAATTCTCAGCTCCATAAATTCGTCCTCTGCCAGATCTGGAAGCTTTCCGTTGTGGATAAATGCCAAAATTCGGTTCCCCAAGGTGGTTGCAGAACAATGCTGTAATGTGCAACTTAACACAAACAATCAATCTGGCTTGGCCTCAATAAATTAAGTGTTGGAGCCATCAATTAATGCCAAGTTCACAGTGATATAGTACCGACTCATTCAATGCAAGGGAAATATGCTCAGAACTAAAATTTGGAACTCCTGGCACTGGAACAAGAGGAAGCCGATTTCTTCCAGCAGCAGAACGCTGTTCTTGTGTACCCACTGTGCAATCCAGCTGTAAGATAAAACTCGGCCTTGTTTCTGAATATTATTTGGCCCGCTCAAGTCAGATTAATGACAGAAATTTGATCCTTGGTGCAAGAACAATTTTGGCCACACTTGACACCAATGAGATCCCTGCAAAAATATGGCACTGGGAACTGGTAAACAATCTCCTTCCAAATTCGATCTTTTGCTGCTAAGAAGCTCTGATCTAGGGCCTTGAAAGATGACTCGATTAATCCTGTGCACTCAGACTTGGCAGATGACAAATAGTCTTGGTCCTCCAAAAGAAATGGATCTCAGTCTTTGGCTCTGCAAACATAAATCGAATTTCAGCCTCAATGAATGGAACTTCTATTTGAATGGCCTGTGGGTGCATAAATCGACCCCTGCAAAATAATTCTTTGTCTTCCGATTTGGCCCGCGGCCCCTTCACATGAGTTGATTCTGCCTTTCCACGGTGCTCTCCCAACTAACGCTTGGCTTTCTGGAAAAATGAATACGACTTGCCTGCTTGAGAAAGCTCACCACGGCCCACAATAACAAACATTTGACCTTATAAAAATTTAATTTGGTCACCCTTTTAAAAATCTTGGCCTTGGTATTTTTAAATAATTTGGCCAAATATTAATCACAGACCCTTATGAAATTTTCAACGACATCATACTTGGCTTCATAAATAAAATATATGGCCCATTTGAAACATTAATCTTTCGGCTCCTTTGGCAAAACCCTCCAACAATAATATCTGCAACTGAAAACTGAAAAACCCACAAGCTGAGCCAAAGACCAAGGCTCTGATACCACTGTAATATCTCAAACGGAATATTTTAACTAAAATTGCAGAAATAAACTTGAGCAGCAAAATAAATGGAAATATACACACAGCCACAAGTAGAAAACAATGGATGCCGATAAAATCACTGAGCCATTTTATTAATCCATGGTAAAAAGTACATCAACATAAAGGAACAACAGAACCTGAGCTTGCCAAGCAAGCGGAGGCAAAACCCAGAAAGATCGCTGGCCCAACTGATGAATCACGTTGGCAATGATGTAGATGGCTCGGCAAGAAGACTGCTGCAAATCGGCTACGACAAACTGACCTCTCCAAACTCCACTGAAGCACTGTGAGATCTCTGAGTGAAACCTCCTCAAGAGTATTGGGTTTCCGTCCAACACTCACAAATCACTCGAGGGTTTTTGTCCTGGGGCTACGGTTGAAGTAGAGAACCATGTTCTCAAACCTATCATACACAAGAAAATGATCTACTCCAAAGATATCTCTCAATGGCCTCCTTCCTTTCTTTTATAAATCTCTTGGAGCCTTCTAGAGCATTATTTTATTATTATTTTATTCATGGAGCACTTTTCCCTCTTATTAAAATATTCTTTTTTAATGCAGAAAAGAGTAAATCAGCTACCATGTCTCCTCTGGTCACTAAAACTCATATCCAACCGTCCCATCATGGAGGTATCCTCGTCCCGGTTCCAATGAGCTATCACACTAAGGTGTTCTATCATGTATTCCTCCCGAAATGCCACGTTGAGCGTAATCAGTTGAGTTAAGCCCACAAATAACTCATATTTCCGAAAGTTGTCGAAATGCACCGGAACGAAAGCCAAACTGCTCGGATGATGGAATATATCAAGCGGATGCCACCCGACTGCATAGAAACTCCTCAAAACTCCTCCAAAAAGCCCCTGGGCTCGCTGATGACACCAACTTGTACCTGTGACTGGTTTGCTCCTAACTCTGGAAGTCCATCCTACCCTTGTCATAGGTGACACCAAAAAAGGGAATGTTACAGACCGATTGGAGCGTGCCTCCAACTATGTAATCTGGAAGGCAAGGACCTCCTTCCTTCTAAATGAGCATGACCTCAAGCACTTTATCGATAATGCTCAGGCTGATCCGGTGCATGCAGCACCATTACGGGCCTTCAAGAAGAATATGGCAAAGGCCAAGTGGTTGATCCTCGTCGGAGTGAAGGATCATATTGTTTCATACATCTCTGGCAAAGGGACCACCAAGGAGATGTGGGATGTGTTGGCAATGCTATATCAGGGGTCTTCTGAACAGCGAAAGATGTTTTTGGAGGAGAAGATGCGGACCACCAGGATGCAGAAGGGAGAGCGCATTGATCCATTCTTGTCTAGACTTCAGGAAAATCGAGAACAACTGGCAGTTGTAGGAGCAGCTCCTCAGCCCTCAAAGATGGTCATACTTGCCTTAAATTCCGTGTCTGAAGACTATCAGGTCTTTGTCCAGAGCATCCTGGGCAGAGAGAAGTTACCGGACTGGGAAGTGATGTGGGCGTATTTTCAGCAAGAAGAGATGAGGAGAGATTTACTCAAGTGTCAACCTGAGAGCAACAATAGTAGTGGTTCGAAGGTCAAGGAGGAGGAGGATGAGAATGCAACCCTTGCATCAAAGGGGTAGCAAGAGCAGCGCAGGAGGAAGAAGGATCTATGAAAGATCAAGTTCTTCCAGTGTGGCGAGATGGGACATTACGCCACATAGTGTCCTCTCAAGAAGAAGGACAAGGGCAAGAAGCATGATCCTCATGCTAGAGCAGTGAAGATAGAGGAGGAGGAGTTTGTTATGATAGTTCATGTAACTCCAGGAGGGAGGTGGGTTGATTTGGAGTTGTAGACCCAAAGGTCTACAAGATGGGCAGGATCCTTGAGGAGTCCACCTCTCGGATCATCACCTTGCTACTAGAGCCCAAAATAGAATTAGCAGGATGGACGAGTGCCAATTGGTGCAGAGGAATGCAGAAGTGATAGTGCAGTGGTTAACAACGCCAGAGTTTGAACAACACAGAGCTGTGTTGCAACAACATAGAGGGATGCAGTGTAGAGCAACAACAGTGCAGGAGCTTAAGAGGGACAGCGTAGAGGCTAGCAGCAGTCATATTTTCATCACCGAAATGCAGTATACTTGTCCAATTTTGGATGTTTTTCAGTTGCAAAAAGCCAACTATGATGCAGTGCAGTAGCAGTTGGCAGTGGCAGAGTCAACAGTAATAGTATGGATGTAGTGTTGACAGTGGCAGAGTCAACAACAATATATATGCAACATTTGTGCAGAGTTGGTGGACAACATGTCAGACATCAACAACGCAGAGGGAGATGCTTCAGAGTCAGAAAAATATGTAGCAAGGCATATTGTTAGAGCACATTCCTTGCTAAGAGGGAGTGTTGATTTTGGGGAGCATCGAATGTGATCTAAGTCTCAAATTTTGTGGAGAGGCTTAGACACATGTATTCCAGATAACCTAGAAATCATTTGGTGAAATTCCACTCGGATTGTATTCTATATAAGTAATTAATTATTTTTAAAGGGACCCTAAATCTAAACTTAGGAAAATAAAATAATTAAAGTGTATTAATAGAATATGAGTGAGAATGATCTAGAAGAAACGAATCAAGTCAAAAGTTAATCTTAGCCATTGATTAGAGATCTAATCTGGGCGTTGAAGTCTCAACAAGAAGACTATACGACTGGCTTGAAGGGTCATTTGGAAATCACATTGTGGAGACACAGAGGATCTATAGATCAAATTTTTTTGACAGAGCAAGTGCTCCGACGAAAATCAGATCTAAGTGATTCTTGATTGCAGCGAGGGGCAGTAGTTCCAGTTGGAAGTTATCTTGAGTTGGAGAGTACATAGCAGTAGAGACGGAGAGAGCAACACCATCAGTGCAGAGCTAGTGACGCAGTGCTTATGCAGTCACTGCGCAGAGCTAGAGGGAAAGTCGTTTTTCTGCTGAGGAGACATTGCAGAGCTAGTGTCAGATCCCAGAGAGATTTTTCAGAGGCCAGTAGGCTTCGGTTTCTAGCCAGTAGTGAGACTAGCGCAGAGGCAGAAGGGTTGTCGTAGTTGTGACGCAGAGACTCCGTGGGTGACGCAATCACTGGGCGGAGGCAGCACAGGGTAGTCTAGTCTTATGTAGATCAGTGCCAGTTTCCCGTGGAGGAGTGAGGTTTGTCTCACGAGATCTCTTTTGTAAGTTTCTCTATATGATTTAACGGTTTATCAATCACAGATTTGTACTCAGAATATTTACTGCATAATATATAAACCCTCAGATCTGCTACACTGGTTTTCCCGCATTTGGTTTTTTCGGGGACATTAGTCCAAAAATAATTGTGTCAAATGGTTGTGTGATTTGTGTGTTCAGATTTGTTTCTGCACTTGTATTTGTTTCGTAGTTTTATTGTGTAGGATGTGGTGAATGGATTTTGATATTTTCTTGTAGAACACAGTAAATAATTTGTTAAGTAAATAACAAATAGAAGACTTTCGATCAGTTGCTGCAGTAGAATTCCCGAGTTGACGGAATTTTCACATGGCACTCAAGGTCTACCGAAGAGAAGGGTTAGTCTTCCCCTTAGAAAATTCCTGTGCTCAACAACACTTGCGACCCAGCTAAACAACTTGAGCAACAATGGAAAATGACAAATAGTTAAAAGGTTCCAATAGCTTCTCCATTCGTCTTACTTATACTAGTTGCCTCCCTTCCCCATGTGGGTCCCTCCACCCAAACAATTTGATTTTCCTTAGCCCATTCGAATTCCTTTCCAAGGGGTGTGTATTTCATGTGGGTGTGGCCCTCACATTCCACAAACAAAATGTTTCGACCCACTTTTCCTAAGTTGGTGTGCAAAAATTGTATCAACCTCAATACTGCAAAAATGGTAATTCCCTCTTTGGGCAATTCTTTTTGAGAAGGGACATTACATACATAGCAAAGCTTCATCTGTTCAATGCCAAGTATGTTGGATCAGCTATTTTAAAACACCACTCTTGTTGTCAAATGATTCTTTATCCAATGCAATCCAAAAAATAGAGAGGACGGGTTTTTCTTGGAGCACACAATGACTGTGTCTTTATATATTGATATTCTTTGTTTCTGGAAATTTTTTCTCATATTAACAAAATATATAGTGCATAACTAATATACAATAGAGCATAAGATAACCTATTGGCCAGGAGAAGGGTCTTAAGGTCTGACTGTGTTTAAAGTGCACAACGTCTTGAATCTCTTAATAGAAGAATGTTGTTAACTTAAAATAGTAAACTTGAGTCTTGAGAAGATGATCCCTGAAAGAAGGGAAAAGAAATTACCACTAAAAACTGCCTCACAAACAAGATTTCACAAAATATGCAACAAATCAACTCTAATACAATGCCAAACACCTTAGAAATAAACAATTCCATCCTCCAAATCAATTAGAGAACCAAGGAATTGCAGAAGTGAAGAGTTATGAATTCCAAGAAGAGGTGGTGCTAAAAGACATCATTACTCTACTGAAAGTGAGCATAGCAAAACCTACAATGAATAACACACAAACTTCCATATAACATCATGATAGACTGATCCATAGGATAATTCGTATACAACCCAAAGTATAACCAACTTTGTTCGAGTGAAAAATACATAGTCAACTTCGATCACCTTAGGCAAGCCTAGATCTCTTGCTTTTTTTCCTTGACTTGCTTTTACCGTTGCATTGAGTTGAGACTGTTGCAGTAAAAATCTTGCAATTCTTGAGATGAAGTTCAAAAGATCAAGTGCGAGACCCAGTACACCTTAATGGGGACCATTATCACTTGACTAACCATCTTCTTGCTTTAGGCCAGTTCTCCTCTTGTTCGGGGGGGGGAGGGGGGGGTATATTCCCTATAGATATTAGAGATCAAATGGCATAAGTCAAACGAAATAAAGATCTCTCCAATGATTTTACTTCACACTCCATCAATGAAATGGTCTCACCACTTAGGTTTGGGTGAAGGATAGGATTGCCAGGTTTCTTTAGGGTGATCAGGGTTCAGTTCAAAGGGAATGTCCCCAAAAATATGCAACCATGAGACTCTCGAAGAGTGGAATCCTAGCAAAACTTTCTGAATGATTTATAAAAGGTATAAAGTGAGAATGAAAGATCAATACCTTAGTTTATCAATGAATTTTTGGGCATATGGAGTAAGATAAGGAGTAAATCTATGGAAGAGAACTGATGAAATTGATTTCAAGGAGAGAGAGGAAGCTACACGTCACTTCTTCAATTCCTTAAACCCTAGTGTCCTATTTTCTTTGGAGATTGAAAGGGTTGTTGTGGGCCCCAGAAGGGCCACGTCCTAGCAAAGAGGAGGCCGAGGGCTTGGGCAAGGCCTTAAAGCCTACGACCTAGGGCTTAGAGGCCAAAAAGGGGAACCGCAAGCCCTTGGAGGGCTACGGTTTGGAGGAAGAGGAAGAAAGGAAGGAGGAAAAGGGAGAAAAAAGGAGGATGAAGGGAGTCGAGGGGGAAATGAGGCTAGCAAAGGAGGAAGGAGAGGGAAGGAGGGCATAGGAGGGGAGGCTGAGGCCTCTAGACCTCACGACCGGGCCTAAAAAGGCCCTAGAAACCCAGATGCAGGGGGAGAGGAGGAGGGCCGAGGGCCTTAAGGCTTACGCCAACCCTACAAGGGCTCAAAAACCTGGCGCAGGCCCTAGAAGGGCTGACATAGGGCAAGAAGTGGATGACGTTGGCCTTAGAGAAGGAAAATCCGGGCTTGGAAGCCCCAAAACTTGATACCCCAGCTTTGGAAAAAATTGTTTGCTTCATATCTTCAGATTTACTGCAAATTCTTCGGCGGTTAGCCCTGCAAAAAAAAAAATTGGAAATATTTTTTTTAGAGATTTTTTGATAAATGGTTAAGTGTACTTTGAAGAATAGATGCAAGCTACAACCTTAGCGAAGTTAGATAAACCATAATAATATTTGAAGTCCAAATAAGGTCAGCCGACGTCCACTGTTTGTGAGCTTGGAGTCCAAGGACTGGGAAACTTACAAACACTATATATTTTCTTCAAGAAAGCTCGTTAGACTTATGGCGAATCAGATCACCTAAGATAGACCCAAAATCTACCAATAGAATGTTCTTATCACCATCTAATGAATAAACAAACTTTAAAAAAATTAAGCACAGTATAAGAATGCTCGTACCCAACACATACCACAAATTAGTGGACAATAAACACCATGAACTACACCCCAAAGTATTTATTATGATTTAAAAAATGCTCCCAGTGGGACACTAGCATTACATCAACTTTTCTGCAGAATTTTTTTAGCCAAACATCAAATGACTTTTGACACAAATGACTCTCTAAATTATAGATAAATCCTGCAAGTGGAAATAACAGCTAGTTGGCTTGATCCTTGTCAAAGTAATCCTAGCCGTCGATAAATATTTGATGATCTTTTAATCTTTGCCGTTGAAAATATTTATTTTGAGGAATTTTCGAATTTCTCATTAAACCCATTTTTTATTAACTCAAAAATAATTATTTCGAGCTAATTTCCTAAAAACATTGACTTTGACTTAACCACCAAGGTGCAAGGGTCCAATTTTTCTTGAAATTTCCAATATTCCTTTGGTGGGGGACCTCCAAAAATTAATTTTTTTGATACTCACGGATTTTTCCACTTGGAGAATTTAATTTCTCTAAGACTCTAATTAATTAATTTTCTGGTTTAAGATTAATTTAATTTTTGCGAGAAAAATTAATTAGTTGACACTTGAGGGGATTAAATTTTTTTTTTCCACCCTCTAATATTTTTGCCATGGTGTCTATGTATGAGGGACCATGCACTAAAAAATCATTTATAGAAGATTTTTACATTTCAACCCTCAAATGGGGAGGACCTGTTTGGTATAGACCCTCAAATTACACACCCAATTTTGCGACACAATATGATCTAGTAGAACAAGTGATTTGTAATAAAATAATTTAGCCAATTACCTTAAATTATTCCCAAATTAATTTTACATAAGACTCGACTAAAGCACTAGGACTCACCTAAGACTTTGACGAAGAATTCCACCCTAGCTTCAGGGTGAGGTTGGAGGGAAAAACTCTGTCGACCATCCATGTTAAGAAATACAAATGAATCACTGAGACGAAAATCCCAATAAGATGAACATTTTGCCAAAATAAAAGGCTTACCTAGGTTGTTACATACATACGCAGTCTTAATATCATCATTTACACTACAAATTTGTAGAATGGGTTTACAATGACTCAATAAACTGATGATTGATGATCCGATCCTTTGAATTTTTTTTGGCATATCTACTTCCTTGGAACTTCGACAAAGAGTGTGTAAAAGGTCACCTAGGGCATTACTTTTCTCACGATTTAGCCATCAAAAGAATTCAATCTCTTGTCCCCAACTGCGCTAGTGTGTCCTCTAGAAGCCCTCCAAATTTCATGAAATTCCGACGGTGGGATCTTCAGATATTTTAAGGTTTCTTGGATTAGATGATCTTCCTCTTCCTTTCTTCTTGTCTTGAGAAGCAAATGCAGAGGGCTCTCCTTCTTCATGCCTTTGAATCCTCCCTCTAAAAATCATGTTGGTTTCTTGTTGAGTAAACTTGCCAATCAATTCATCAGATGTCGGGAATTTCATTGTTGCTTATGGTTGTAAATTTGTAATGAATGTCTCCCATATAGGAGGACGGCCCTTGAGGGCAACAAGTACCAACTCTCTATCAGACATAGATTCTCCAGTTGTCATCAATTGATCTCGAAGTTGTGATAGCCTCATGAAATATGATTGCACAGTGTCTCCCTTATTCATCTTGATGTCCTTGATTTGATTTTTCAAGGAGAGAACATGATTCAAATGTTTACCTCATACATCCCAACCAGCTTGTCATAGATATCCTTGGACTTCTTCAACTTGGCAATGTAAGCAAATGATCTTTCAAAGAATCAATAAGTATTTTCTTAGCTTTGATCTCACCTTTCTTATACTTGGCTTTGGTAGCAACAGGAGCATTTTCCAGTGGCTCAGGTTCTTTTCCTTCCACATATTCCAAAACATCATTTTCATCCAAAGTCACTCCGAACCTAATTTTCCAAGCAACAAAATTAGATGAGTCACCTAGCTTCTCTGCATCTTTGAAGTATGATGTAGACATCTTGACCAGGTAGCTTCTTCCAAATAGACTGCTTCAAAGGTGATTGCTTGTCTCTTGTCTTCTTGGGCCTATCTCTACCTCAGCTTTGATTCCATGTTAATTTTCCAGTGTTTTATGCTTAGCACAATCACTTATTCCAATTCTTCTTCAATTAGCAATCAATTCAATCTTCTAGTAACAATAAGCAACTGTAGATGGAACAGTAAACCCAATGCACAATCGAAGACAACCAAAAGCAATAACAAGAGACACAAGATTTGGTCAAAGACCAGGGAAAAAACAGTCCCAAAAAGCTCGGTCAAAGGAGAAAGAAATTTTGTGGTCAAACTTTAGTCAACATTCCTATGGTCAACCCTAGTCAAACTACCCAAAAAAAATTGGTTCCTTCAAAGAATTCAGCCTCCAAAAATCAGAATTTTCTAAGTCAAAACATGAAGTCAAAGCTAGTCAACCTTTGGTTAAACTGTCCTAAACAGAAAAAGTCAATGTAGAAATCAGATATACCCTTCTTCCCTTCGCATGTGTGAGCTCAGACCCCCAATTGTAGACCTGTACAAACCAAACAAGAGAAGAGAGAGAAGATGTGTGATGTGATGATGATCCAAAGTGATGTGACATGAGGTGTATTTATATCCTTCTTAGGAGGTCGAATTAACTTGCCCAGGCCAACTTGTACTTTTATGTGCTTGTGGGTTTCACCTTAAAAATTAAATCTTTACTTGACCAAATTAAATTCTTCCAAGGGCTAGGAGGGGTCTTTCTTGATGAGGAAGATTATCCGATGGAGGGAATTTATCCTTGAGCTGCCAAATTAACAATTGTAGCTGTTGATTTGAGTGTGAAATTGTTGTATGAACATAGAAAAAAACTGTTGGTATATTATTGTAGATGCCATGGCTAAGTGAAAATGCATGTATTACCAATGCTATTGTATTGTTTGTTATTAGCCTTGTATTGTCATGCTTGTGTTGATAGGGCATGTTGTTGCTAATATCTGTTGTTGTTGCCTTGTATGGTTGAGTTAGAGTGAGTTGATGATGTTGTCAGGGTTTGATGATGAGCCAGTGAATAATGAAGTTTTTAAAACGCCTCATGAATCAACACTGCAATACCTCAGTAGAGTCTAGACTGCAATATAGACCAGAAAAAAAAGGCAAAACAACAGACCCTTTTCAAGAGGAGTCCATTCTATTATACCATTGGAGCAACCAAGGGATCTGCAAAAGGAACATGAGATAGGAAATTTTCTCTTGCGCTTGGGTCAGATTTGAAGATCATGAAGGTGATAGTGAAAGCCCTTCTCAAATTGGAGGAACTAGACTCACATCTTTCCAAAGGGAACCAATCATATTGGGGGAGTTTATATTGGGACCTAAAACAATCAATGCTTGCCTTGATACAACACAAGCTCTTGGAGTACCCTTGTGAAGGACTTTTATTTGCCTCCTGTCTTAGTGAGATCACAAGGTTAACCTCACCTATACCTCCTTACAATGATGACTTATGCGAAACGTTTTCCAGCTAATAGTAGAAAGCTTTTAGGAGTTGAATAACACCGTGGGTCATACCTTTGGAAAGGGGCTCAAGATTTTAGAATTCATGGTCAGAGTCAAATCATATGACACCATGCTTGATCTAGAGCATAATGATTTGATCCTTCAAATGTTGCAATGCTTCTTCAACGGTATCCAACATCATCCAAGCAATGTCTAGACAAACATGCAAACTATTTTGTCTTCAGTTGTAGGAGACCGTAATGCCATTTGTAAGTAGTTTCAATCCAAGTTGTTGGCAATTTGGAGGAAGGAACAGATTGTCTCACCTGCTGCTTATGCCCTAGCTGAAGGGTTTGTTGAACAGAGTATGAGACTATTTAGAAGGCAGTTGACCAAGGAGGAATTGATGAGGATGAAGGAGCAAATTTGTTCATCTGATCACTTGAGTGGTATTAATGAAGATGAGGATGCAAAGGTTCAAACATGCAGCAAGAATGAATAGAAGAAAAATCTTTGCTTCAACTACAAGGGATCTTGGGAACCTAATCACTCATGCTCGGGTAAAATGGTAGAGATGACTCATTCTGATAATTCTGATGAGAATATGATGGGTTCTACTACAGTTGAGTCCATTGAAGAGTATGAGCAATCATGTGAAGATGATGATAATAATGACCAACAGATTGTTCCCATATACGAAGAAGGCTAAGAATAAGATCACTCAAAGGTGCATGAACATGAGGAGTGTTGAAGAATGTAACTAGGTTCGGTCTTCATAAATTGTGCTCGAGTCAAAATGTAATATATTTTTCAAAATAAAGCAAAAAGAATTTTATTATTAATTGAATTGACTGTTAACGGACGGGTTTCATGCTTGGGTCAATTGTCTTAAGGTCAAGCCTCCATTGTAGGCTTTAGGTTGTTGTCAAAGTCAATTTTTGTTTGGTCAAGACTCCTCCATCAAAGTCTCCTTGTTGTCGGCCTCAAGCAAATCATCATCAAGTCGGCCTCAAGCAAATCATCATCAAGTCGGCCTAACCTTATATAGAGACACTTCTCTTCAAAGACTCATGTCTGCCTATTTCAAAAGGGAAACTACTATATATAGGAGTGAAACCTTCGACCAAAATTGCAGAGATGAACTCGTGATACCTTGGAGACAAGTGCGAATTACAGAAGGAAGTTCGGATGATGGATTTCGGTATACCACAGTGAAAAGAAGTCGAATCCTTTTTAGATAATGAGAATCAATGAATCTACAGTCTAGAAGAAATGTAACTCGCTCAAATTACAGAGAAGGTTTTGATGAAATCAAGTGACAGGGTTTCGACATACCACAAGGAGATAAGTTCAGATCAATTTCAGAGATGAGCTTGTGTGATCTCAGAAGCTCGATGTAAATATCAGTAGATATGACAGTGAAGAAATTTGGATAGTACGGTAATTCGGATCAGAGATTGGTTCGTAGTTCGAATCATCTTCAGATATGGGGTGAAGTCACAGTCACATTCATGACTTCGTTATAGATACCAGAAGAAGAATTCGAGCTTAGTGATATGTTTATGGTTGAAGCACTGATATATATAAGTGCTGAAGCAATGATAAGATCGAAGCAGTGATATGTATATGGGAAGCATTGATAAGAAGGATTACATTTGGTCTACAACTCGTTGAAGAAAAGGAACTCAGTACAATTGCCTATGGAGACTTACAAATGATTTGAGGTATCTATGACTGCAAGAAGGACTAAGAACTGAAGAAGAAAATACAAGGTTGACTTGATGGAGGAAGTCTTGGGTCAAGGTTGTGAGGGTTTTGGTTTTCTCATCTTGTTTTGAATCTACCGAAGGAAGAATTTTGACTAGGTTTTCCCCTAGAGTGGGGTTTTGCCCTAGTTGCGTGCC
Organism: Pinus albicaulis; assembly: GCA_034641835.2. Classification (NCBI taxonomy): domain Eukaryota; kingdom Viridiplantae; phylum Streptophyta; class Pinopsida; order Pinales; family Pinaceae; genus Pinus; species Pinus albicaulis. The sequence continues at coordinate 82,909,429 of CM076571.1, read as the reverse complement.
TACATCTTGTGTCCTCCTCTATTTGTTGCTTGGCATTAGTCTTGATGATAAGAAAAGATAAATCGACAGAAATAATAGTAATAATGAAAAACATCACAATAATAAGAGAACTCAATTAACTTTCCACGTTTGGATTTCTTAAGATGGTATCAGAGGTATGGTGAAAGAAGGTTGAAAATCACCTTATTGGCAAGAAGGTTTTGGAATTGAAGAGAAGTCACTATCTGAGATCGAATTCATTGTCAAGAGAAGATCGAAGCATCGAAGGAAAGCAAAGGTTAAAAGCCTCCGTAGTTGAGATATATAATTTGAAGGAACCTTCTCTACAGGGAGAAGTTCATCATTTAAGGTTTGAGCAGGAGGTCATCATTATAACCAACATGCTACAAGCACAACAACAATCCTCCTACACTTGAAGAACAATTTGAAGTGCAAGTTACTTCTTTGAGGTGATTCAAGTCTAAAATTTTGAGCACTATTATCCGAGATCTAAAAGAATTCATTTGAAAACTATAAAAGGAACCTGAAGTTTGTCCTATGGAAAAAGAAATCACAAGGAAATGGAAAGAACAAGGAACCAACTTTCTGAGAATTTGAGATGATAGTACAAGCATAAGGAAATCAAGTAAGTATTTTCACTATTCCTTACTTAACATGATACATATACAACAAGACTAATGGGCTATCAAACCAGAGGTATGTAAACACACGGTACGTATGATTTTAGATTTTCAATATATCTAATCTTAAATGGTTCATATAATCCTTGTTTATAGCTATAGTTTAGGATACGATTGTAATGATTTTAGATTTTCAATATATCTAATCTTAAACGATTCATATAATCCTTGTTTATGGCTATAGTTTAGGATATGATTGTAACTCCTAGATAACATATGAAAAAAATTTCATATTAGAACCTTAATCCTTATCTTCTAGGGTTTACAAGTAATCTAGAATTCAAGCAAAAGTCCTAATAATTTCATATTAGAGCCTTAATCCTTATCTTCTAGGGTTTACAAGTAATCTAGAATTCAAGCAAAAGTCCAAATATTGATTGGAAGAAGGAATAACTTGATTTTCAATGTCATAGGATTCCATCCTCCATGGTTACGTAGAAGATATAACTTGAGAAATTAAATCGTGCTCTTGGTATCACATGTTTTTCTTGAAAGTATGTATTACAGGGATAAAATATCATGGCTTAATACAAAGATAACTCTTCAAGGAATCCTTACAAGATTTGTCAAGGCATCTCCAGGTATGTCTTAGACAATACTGTTGGAAATACTGAGAGGGGGGTGAATCAATATTTCTTTTCAATTGTTAATTATTGCCAGTTAGATTCTTCACAATTAAAGACAAAGAGATATATATAATAATGATATTAAGAATTAAAGAGAACTTCAATCCCTTTATAATAATAGTATACAATAGATGAGAGAAGGGCACCAACCCTTTTAATGAAACAGGCACCAACCTGTTGCCAAGCACCAACTTGGACTTTGGTGAGGCTTCGACCCTATACTTATCAAGACTACAACCTTGTGTTTAGAGGCACCAACCCCTAGGATACCAATCCTCCAACTTTTAATAAATAGAATGAATAAGTAGCTTACATCATTTTCTCCACAAGTCTGTTCCAGACTTTAAATTTGTTCACTGAATATTCTTTACTGTCCAAAACTCCACTGTCAAACCACTAACTGCTCCACTGTCCAAGATCTTCAAGTTTGTAACTTGTACAGGCCTCCAACTATCACTTCAAGCTTTACTGTTGACTGTTCATGCCTCCACTAGCTGTCCACAGAAAGAACTCTGTTCACTGAAATGATGATGATCATTCTACAGTTGTATCACCACAGATTTATTACACCTAGCTTTCCACAGTTGTATCTCCAATCCTCCACAGATTTGTCCTATCCGAGATCCAAAGAAGCACTGGTCAACACCACTGATGTGTTCTGTCCAAGCTTAGAAGAAACACTGAATTTACACATCAGGTTCACTATTCCGAAATTCTGTGGTGAGGTTTTATAACCCTGGTCAAGCGACTGTCTGAGCTATATAACACAATTATGAGGTATGGAGGGTGTAATTAACAGGACCAAGCCCTTGTTTCACTGGTCCGAAGCTCTGTTTTGCAGTCTTTAAAAAAAAAACGAGCCACTACAGTCACTGTAATTGCAGATAAGTCTGAGGCTGGTTCACTCTTACAGATCCGAGGCTTATATTCTCATTCAGATTAGAGGTTGTAGACTCAGAAATATGCTTTGTATAGGCTCCTTCTTCTTGATGTTTGAAAGTTCACGAGTTGTGAATTGCTGTTGCTTCTAAATTCTCACTGTATCCTTGACCGAAAAAGATGATTGAATGTCAAGTCTAGACGTCACATATATACTGGTTTTGATCATTAGCGAAAAGACACGTCCCTTCGCCAAGGAACATGAGCCTACACAAGTTGGCTTAGGTCGGCTGGGATAAAATATATTATAATATTAAAAATCGATATCTCTTCAACCACTAGGAGTTTGAGGGCAAGTAAGAGCTCGTTGGAAAGAGGGAAAAATCCTCTTTAATATGGTCTAGGATTCATTATGAAAGGATGCCTCCAAGGTATCTAAATTATTTTTCTTTGTGACAGTTCATGAAATTTTTAGAGCAGAAGGTGATTGGGGCAGTACGAGATCATTAGAGCTTCTTCATCATGGTGTGTCTTCCATGTCATCATGATAGTACAACATCATGCCATCATATGATAATGCACATGTATGTCATCATATGTCATAGTGCAGCATCTATCAATTTTCCATTAAGAGAGCACATCAAGAGGGCTTATATTCCATCAATGACAATTATTGACCAACAATCTCCTCCTTTGCCATTGATGGAAATATTATAGAATTCTCTCCCCCTTTGACATCAATGGAAAATGGGGTGCCCAAGTAACCCCCTTGTCATGCTTCTCCCCCTAACATACTGTACCCCTAACATGCTGCTTGATTTAATGTGATGCAAGAGCAATGACCCCCATTTTTTGGCGAAGATACTCAAATGCTTCTCGTGGAAGGGGTTTTGTAAAGATATCCGCAATTTGCTCTTTTGTATTGACGTATTCCAACCTGATATTGTGTTCAGCAACTTGTTCATGGAGAAAGTGGTATTTGATTGGAATATGTTTGGTTCTTGAGTGCATCACCGGATTCTTTGAAAGACTGATGGCGCTAGTATTGTCACAAAAAATAGTAATTGGTTGCTTAGTTTCTATGTTGACATCCTTCAAGGCTTCCTTCATCCATATTATTTGTGTACAGCAATCAACAACAACTATATATTCGGCTTCAGTTGTAGAAAGGGATATAGATGATTTCTTTTTGCTGAGCCAAGATACAAGACAATCTCCCATAAAGAATGCATTTCCACTAGTGCTTTTTCGATCATCCACTCTCTCGGCCCAATCAGCGTCAGAATAAGCTGTCACAATAAGAGTTGAACTCTTAGGATACCAAAGACCAAAATCAATCGTTCCTTTCAGATATCTGAGAATTCTTTTTACAACTGCTAGATGGGATTGTTTAGGACTTGATTGAAATCTTGCTACCATTCCTATTTCTTGCATAATATTTGGTCTTGTAGTAGTTCAGTATAGGAGAGCTCCAATTATTGACCTCTAAAGGGTTGCATCTATTTGGGGGGTATCATCGTCTATGCTTAATTTACAATCTGTGGTCATTGGGTGCTCATAGGTGCACAATCTTCCATCCCATATCTTTTGGACGAGGTACTAGTTCCCAAGTCTCATTTTTTTCAATTTGAGACATTTCTTCTTCCATGGCCTTTATCCAATAAGGATCTTTGCTTGCATGAGACAAATTTTCAGGTTCTATTAAAGATAATAGAGCCACATCATCTTTTCTTGGGGTGCTTATCATTCTTCTTCGAGTTTGGATTCCTTCATCTATATTTCCGATTACTTGTTCTTCCGGATGATATCTTTGAACAAACTTGATCTTGGAGGGAGTTTGTGAAGATTTATTTTGAGGTTCACTTTGAGATTCTTCATTATCCTCTTCTCTTTCAGGTTCTTCTTCTTCACTTTGTTCGAAGAAAGACGCAACTTCATGATCTTCAATTCTTTTTTCTAGAAGGCCTTCGTCAATCTTCACATCAATGCTTTCCACTATTCTTCATAGACAATTGTTGTAACATTTGTAAGCTTTGCTCCTAGTGGAGTATCCAAGAAATATTCCTTCGTCAGTTCTAGAATCAAATTTACCTGGTGAGTCATCATTTATTTTTATGAAACATTTGCTTCCAAATATTCTGAAATATTTTACTGAAGCAGGTCTTCCTTTCCATAATTCATAAGGAGTCTTTTCATTATTTGGTGTCAGTTGAGTTCGATTTAAGGTATAAAGTGCAGTGCCAACTGCTTCTCTCCAGAATTTTGGTTGCAAATCAGCTGCTAGTAGCATTGTCCTAGCCATTTCTTGAATGGTTCGGTTCCTTCTTTCAACTACTCCATTTTGCTGGGGTGTCCTAGCAGTAGAGAGTTCTCTTTCGATTCCATGATCTTTGCAGAATTTATCAAACTCTTTCGATGTGAATTCTCCTCCTCTATCTGTTCTAAGACATTTAATCTTAGAATCTTTTTCATTTTCAATGAGAGCTTTAAGATTCTTAAAACACTCAAATGCTTCGGATTTATATTTTATGAAATATATCCACATCATTCTAGTATATTCATCAACAAATAGAGAAAAGTACCTTTCACCTTGAAGAGTTGGAGTTCTAGTTCGCCCACACAAATCTACATGAATGATTTCCAAAGGTTTTGATGTTGAGAACTCCTTGGTTTTGTGGCTAGTTCTGGTTTTCTTTCCATGTTGGCATGGGCCACATACAACTTGATTTGGTTTGCACATTTTTGAAATGTCCCTTATTGCATTATTTTTGCTGATGCTAACTAGGTTGTCAAAACTTGTATGCCCCAATCGCTTGTGCCATAAACCAGCTTTCATCTGTTTGACTTAAGTAACATTTATCTTCTTGGATTCTACTGAGAATGTAAACATTATCTGGTGTTCTTACTCTTTTCACCACAAGCTCTCTCGAGGACGAGTCTCTTATTTCACAATTTTTTGTACTAAAGACAACATTATGTCCTTGGTCACAAATCTGGCTGACACTTAAGAGATTGTGTTTAAGCCCTTCTACCAGCAAGGTATTTTGAGCCTTTTCTAGTCCATTGACAAGGGTAGCAGTCCCTTTTCCAGTGATTTTAGCAGATCCACTTCCAAAGGATACATTTCCATTTTTCTTGTTCAATGAGATAAACTTCTTTTGGTCACCTGTCATATGTCTCGAGCATCCACTATCCACATACCAATGATTTTCTTCACTATGAGCACATAGAGCTAGGCCACATTTATCAGTTTTAAGATTTATGTTTTTAGCTTTTTCCCTTTTGAGAGGGCAATTTTGTTCATTATGATCATAATCATCACATAATGAGCAAGACGGATCAAACTTAGCCAAAGGATCAAAGGAATTGTAAGTTTTGATTTGTTCTTGCTCTTTAGGCCCACGCAGTTGGTTTGGTTAATTATTCAATCTTGGTGCTTCATTCTTATGAGCCTTGCAATGCTTAGCTTGATGCCCAAAGTTTTTACAATTGTAACAATGCCCAAGAAAAATAGTTTGATACCTGTTGTAGTATCCATAGCTTGAATCAACATTCTTCCTTGGAGTTGCTCTTTCTTCAAATCTTGGTTTTGAGATGTGACCTTTTTCCTAAGATGACTTTTCTTCTTTTGGATGGCAAGAGAGTACATCAGCATAACTTCTGGCATTATTCTTTGTACTTGATGATTCTCCTTTGAAACCAATTCCAGACTTGTCATGTTGAGGTCTTTGAGTATTAAGAATGTTGTCAAGAGCTAGAGAGCTTTGCCAACTCCTTTTGATTTGCTCCAATTCCTTTCTTAGGGACACTATTTCAGCTTTACGTTTTTCACAGATATCATCCTTTTCTCTTTTAACTTGATGTTCAAGAAGTCTTCCCTTCTTTTTGCTTCCTCTCTTTCTATTTTGAGAGAAATTATCTTCTTTTGTAGATTCTCATTTTCTTCAATGGCACTTATTAGCAAACTATCCATGTTTCTTTCATCTTCTATTTCTGAGTCATCATCATTTGTAAATGCCATGAATAGCATTTCTTTGCTTCCAACATAATTACTTTTCTCATCTGATTCATCGTCGCTTTCTTTGTATTGATGCACATTCCTTGTTGATTTCCTCTTTATGACTACGAATTCATCTTCATCAGAGTCATCTTGTTTAGAGAAGAAGTTCTTCTTATTAAACCCTTTCTTTTTGTACATCATTCTTTTAGAGTCCTTTTCATCATCACTATCATGTTTATGAGGACATTTTGTAGTGTAATGACCTATTCTTCCACAATTGAAACAAATAAGAGGGTACTTACCTTTTAGCTTAGATCCCCTTTTTAGTTTTCATACAAATTGAGCTAACTCGTTTTCAGTATCTGATTCATCGCTGTTGTAATTCCATCATTTTCCTTCTTTTGTAGATTTTGATGCTTTGAAAGCTGCTTCTTTGAAATTTGGGATCCCTTTCCTCATCTCATAGGCAATAAGAATTCCATGAAGTTCATCCATCTTGAGAGTAACTAGGTCCTTCATTTCTTCTATGGCACTTACTTTGGAGTCGAATCTGTCAGGAAGTGATCTCAGGATTTTTTGAACTATGGTGCTTTCTTCAATATTTTCCCCTAGTTCTTTAAGAGAGTTAACCACTTCAGCTACTTTGAGGAAGTATGATGCAATATCTTCTTCATCATCCATTTTCAGACTCTCGAATTGTCTTCTATAGGTTTGAAGCTTTGCCTTCTTAACTTTGGAGTCCCCATCATATAGTGAAACCAATTTATCCCATACTTCTTTGGCTGAGTCACAGTTCATGACTTTTCTAAATTCGGAATTGGTGATTCCACTAGTGATGGAATTTAAAGCTTTGGCATTAGCAATGTAGTCTTTTCTTTCATCTGGATCTGTTGGAAGACCAGTGTGAGCTTTGTATCCATCCAAAACAGAGTGCCATACTTCAGGGCCAAGAGACATTAGATAGTAGGACATCCTCTTTTTCCAGAAACTAAAATTTGTTCCATCAAAGATAGGCAGTTTCCGTGTTGCTTCCATGTTCTTCATTGTGCCTGAGAATCCTTCTTCTAGCTGTTAAGCTGATAATGAAGAAACTGGCTCTGATACCAATTGTTGGAAATATTGAGAGGGGGGTGAATCAGTATTTCTTTTCAATTGTTAATTATTTCCAGTTAGATTCTTCACAATTAAAGACAGAGAGAGATATATAATAATGATATTAAGAATTCAAGAGAACTTCAATCCCTTTATAATAATAGTATACAATAGATGAGAGAAGGGCACCAACCCTTTTAATGAAACAAGCACCAACCTGTTGCCAAGCACCAACTTGGACTTTGGTGAGGCTTCGACCTCTAGGGCTTCGAACCTATACTTCTCGAGGCTACAACCTTGTGTTTAGAGGCACCAACCCATAGGACACCAATCCTCCAACTTTTAATAAATAGAATGAATAAGTAACTTACATCAGTTTCTCCACAAGTCTGTTCCAGACTTTCAATTTGTTCACTGAATATTCTTTACTGTCCAAAACTCCACTGTCAAACTACTAACTGCTCCATTGTCCAAGATCTTCAAGTTTGTAACTTGTACAGGCCTCCAACTATCACTTCAAGATTTACTGTTGACTGTTCATGCCTCCACTAGCTGTCCATAGAAAGAACTCTGATCACTGAAATAATGATGATCATTCTACAGTTGTATCACCACAGATTTATTACACCGAGCTTTCCACAATTGTATCTCCAATCCTCCACAGATTTGTCCTATCCGAGATCCAAAGAAGCACTGGTCAACACCACTGATGTGTTATGTCCGAGCTTAGAAGAAACACTGAATTTACACTTCAGGTTCACTATTCCGAAATTCTGTGTTGAGGTTTTATAACCCTGGTCAAGTGACTGTCTGAGCTATATAACACAATTATGAGGTATGGAGGGTGTAGTTAACAGGACCAAGCCCTTGTTTCACTGGTCTGAAGCTCTGTCCCGCAGTCTTTTAAAAAAAAATGAGCCACTACAGTCACTGTAATTGCAGATAAGTCTGACGCTGGTACACTCTTATAGATCCGAGGCTTATATTCTCATTCAGATTAGAGGTTGTAGACTCAGAAATATGCTTTGTATAGGCTCCTTCTTCTTGATGTTTGAAAGTTCACGAGTTGTGAACTGCTGTTGCTTCTAACTTCTCACTGTATCCTTGACCGGAAAAGACGATTGAATGTCAAGTCTAGACGTCATATATATACTGGTTTTGATCATAACCGAAAAGGCATGTCCCTTCGCCAAGGAACATGAGCCTACACAAGTTGGCTTAGGTCGGCTGGGATAAAATATATTATAATATTAAAAAATCGATATCTCTTCAACCACTAGGAGTTTGAGGGCAAGTAAGAGCTTGTTGGAAAGACGGAAAAATCCTCTTTAATATGGTCTAGGATTCATTGTGAAAGGATGTCTCCAAGGTATCTAAATTTATTTTTCTTTGTGACAGTTCATGAAATTTTTAGAGCAAAAGGTGATTGGGGTAGTAAGAGATCATTAGAGCTTCTTCATCATGGTGTGTCTTCCATGTCATCATGATAGTACAGCATCATACCATCATATGATAGTGCACTTGTATGTCATAGTGCAACATCTATCAATTTTCCATTAAAAGAGCACATCAAGAGGGCTTATATTCCATCAATGACAATTATTGACCAACATATAAACCTTATAAAATTCTCTTAATATAAAAAGTACGTTCATCTTATTTTGAAATTTGCGTTACATTACTAACATCGTTATGCTTCGTTGTCTTGAATCATAAAGATTCTTGCTTAGGGTGATTCATCATTTGATAAATCTACTGTTGATTTTTGGGTAGCATCGGATGTGTTCTAGCTCCGAAATTTTGTAGAGGGGCTAGAACACATGAGATCTCCAAGACCCAGAAATCGTTTGGAGAAATTCCACCCAAAGTGAAAGTTATTCAAATAATTAATTATTTTTAATAGAGCATAAGTTAAAAATTAGGGAATTAAAATAATTAAAGGGAATTGATTTAACATGTGGGTGAGAAGCTTCTAAGTGACGAGGATCAAGTCTAATTTAATCTTAGCCGTTGATTAAGGATTAAATCACGACTGTTGATTCATTAACATGAAAAGTATAAAGGAAGACTTGAGGGTCAGTTGGAGAACACACACAATGGATGAATCTAGAGATCGAATTCTTCTGATGGAGTAGTGCTCGGACGAAGATAAGATCTAAGTGATTCAGTTGTAGTGAGGGGCAAAAGGAGTTATTGGTCGGAGGACCAAGAGTACATAGCAGAGCAAGGGCAGCAGAGATGGGAGATTAAGTAGCGCAACCACCAGGGGAGGTGACACAGTCTCCAGAGAGGGTGACGCAGGCCATTAGGGGAATTTTGAGGTCTAAAATGGGCCTCCTAAGAAAAATGTACAACCAAAATAAAATTCATAATAACTAATAGGATTCAAGATGATGATGTCAACCAATGGGGATCATTCACCATTCGTATTTTCAACTTATCTCCCTAAGGTTTTACTCAAATTTAGAGTGGGAATACTTTTTGGATGCAAAAATTTAATTCCTCATCCAAGGAGTACCCATGTTGCATACTTTTGATGGAACCTGCTACACGAAAAATGAGAAATACATGAAAAAACGTGATTGTAATCACGTTTTTCATGTATTCTCATTTTTCATGTAGCGGGGTCCATAAAAAGTATGCAACATGGGTATTCCTTGGATGAGGAATCAAATTCTCCATCCAACGAGTATTTCCACTCGAAATTTCAGTAAGCCCATAGGGAGATAAGTTGAAAAAATAGTTTTTGCTTTTTTCACTCTAAAATTTGATGCTGTAATCTAATATTATTTTATCATTTCCACTATTGTATTATAATTTCCTTAAGAGGCCCATTTTATAGCCCAAAACTCCCCTAATTCCACGCAGGGGTAGCGCAGAGCTTCTGAGAGACAGTCTGAGATTTAGCTGGAGATCGGTGTTTCTAAGTCGGGAGGGCTGAAACTTGATTTTTTGAGAGGCACATCAGCGCAGAGAGAGGGTGATGCAGACTTCAGCCATCCCCACGCAATCCTACGCATCTACTGTGCAGAGGCAGCGTAGAGGGAGCTGGGGTTTCACTAGTTCGATCTTGGATCAGCCAAGACTTGCAGTGTGAGGTAAAACTTACTATTTTATCTGTCTGCCGAGGATTTTCTCTGTTGGGTGAGCCGGATTTGGCATCCTAGTTGTACTCATAATACTCCTGCTTAATAATACAAACCCTCAGATTTGCTGCATTGGTTTTCTCGCATTGGGTTTTTTTGGGGAAAATTGTCCAAAAATAAGTGTTGTGTCCTTTGTGTGATTTCTTCATTTATTTTTCAATCCTTGATTTGTATATTGGTGTAGGCTGCAATGTATTTTTATTAGAATTTACTGAATAATTTCGTAAATAACTTTTTAAATGAAGAAAACAAGTAGGCAATTCAAATCAGATAACTGTAGTAGGATTTTTGTATGTGGAGATTCAAAAATTTTCACATGATATCAGAGTGATTGTAGATCAAGGAGGACTAAAGCCATCAACGAAAGGACAAAAGAAAGTCTACAACGAGAAAGCAACTGTCTTGAGAGATAGCACATTCCTAGGCTAGAGAGGCAGAGGAAGGGTGACGCAGTTACCTGGGAAGGCTCACGCAGAGCCTGCGTCAGCCTGCTAGGGTGACGCTGTAGCTGCAGAAGGTAGTGCAGTGCTTGTTGGGTCAGCGCAGAGGCTGTTGAGTCTCAAATTTCCGGATTTATGTGGCTGGAGGTGTAGTACAGTTTCCTTCTGGAGTTGCTGGTGGGGCACTGATTATGTTGGTGCAGAACAATGTCTAGTGGGGCTGTAGCAAAGTAGAGGGAAGCAGTTCCAAAGAAGATTTCTTGCCAAGAAGTCTAGATCTAGTGCTGAGAAGCAACAAAGCAAGATCAAAGAGGAGTCTTCAACATCTGTTGGCAGAAGGATTTCCGTGAAGGAAATTGAAATTCAGAGGGAGCTTGTTCCTTAGAGGGTTTCTATCGCAAAGAAATCCAGATCTGAGTTTTGTTTGAGCAACAATGGAAGAGGGAGAAAGGGAATTGTTCGACACTTAGTTGAGCAGAGATGGTTGTGAATGGATTGAGGGATCAGGGCAAGTTGGATGGGGCATCCAACTTTGTCATCTAGAAGGCCAGGATCCTGACAGTTTTGGATGAACATCGCATCAAGGATCATGCCTTGAACACTATTGTTGTTTCGATTGATGTTGATCCTCTCAAGAAGTATGAGGAGGCTTAGGCAAAAGCAAAACGCATGATCGTGGATGGAGTCAAGGATCATGTGATCCCACATATTGCCGAGAAGAACACAGCAAGGGGACTGTGGGAGGATTTGACCACTATGTACCAGGGATCTTTCGTCCAGTGGAAGATGTTGCTTGAGAACCAGCTGAGATAAATTCAGATGCAGAAGGGAGAAGAGATCGATCCCTTCCTCATCAGATTGCAAGGGATCCGAGATCAACTAGCATCCATAGGGGCTACACCAGATGGTGGACTTATGGTCAGGACTGCCCTGAATGCAGTCACTGAAGGCTGGGAGACTTTTGTCCAAGTTATTTTGGGTAGGGCCGCTCTTCCAAGTTGGGAAGAGATGTGGGCAGCTCTTCGACAAGAAGAGATCAGACGGTGGTCCAAGGCGGGAAGCAGCAGCAAAGGGATCAAAGTCAAGAAAGAGGAAGAGGAAGATGCAGCTCTCACATTGAAGGAACAACAAGGGCAACAGAGAAGGAAGAAGAAGGACCTCTTGAAGGTCAGATGCTTCAGATGTGGGGAACTGGGACATTTCACCACATAGTGCCCTCTGAAGAAGAAGGGCAAGGAAGAATCTGTCTCGAAGGATGCTCTAGCTTAGGGTGATGAGGATGATGATGATGGATGCGCCATGAGTGCTCATGCACCTAAGAAGTGTGGCGACATGGAGCTGAAGATCAGCTACAATTCGGGAGGGGCAGGATCCTTGAGGTGCCCAAACTCTTGGATCACATATGGCTACGGGAGCCCTTAATGACAGTAGGAGAATGACGGGTGTCAGTTGGTTCGAGGAATGATGGAGCGACAGTGGCAGAGCTAGAGCGCAAAAGTTTGAAGCAGCGCAGAGCAAAGGCAGCGACAGTAGTGCAGTGCACAGTGGTGCAGCGCAGTGCTTACGTAGTGCAGAGCAACAACGCAGTAGCATCAGAGGGTCAGCGTAGAGTAGCAACAAAGGAAGCTTCAGTGTAAAGGTGCATACAAACTGATCAGTATGTCAGTGTTTGGGATGCCTTTCAGTTGCTTAACTCTCAGCAACTAAGTTGTAGTGCAACAGTTAGGAGTGGCAGTGCTATGTGCAGCATGGTGCAACATTTTTGAGAGGGAGCTGCAGTACAAATGTAGCAATGACAGTGGCAGAGTCATGGGCCGCAGTGCAGATTGCAACAACGCAGTGGATGAGGGGCAACAGGGCGAGCATCAACAACGCAGAGGACCAATGCTGTGGATTAGGGTGATACTTCTATTGAGAAGTATTGCTAGAGCACATTCCTTGCTAAGAGGGTGTGTTGATTTTTGGGTAGCATCGGATGTGCTCTAGCTCCGAAATTTTGTGGAGGGGCTAGAACGCATGAGATCTCCAAGACCCATAAATCATTTGTAGAAATTCCACCCAGAGTGAAAGTTACTCAAATAATTAATTATTTTTAATAGAGCCTGTTGTCGCATAAAATGTTATTCAAATAATTAATTATTTTTAATAGAGCCTGTTGTTGCACATAATGTTTACGCACCACGACAACGACTCAAATCGGGGGTTGTCACCCTGATCCCCAATCTCTCTATTTAAGTTGGCTCCCTATAGCAGACTAAGGGGGGTAGACTTTATGGAAATGGAATGAAGGAGAACTGGTTGGGAACCAACCAGTTCGGGAGACACAGTTAAACGACCAAATACTTGTAATAGATCTAGCAAGATTAAAGGATTCGATTAGATTTGAATGATTGATATCAGTGCCTTATGGAGTCAACTATCTTGCTAAGAATTTATGACCAAGTACTTGATGAGAAACTGCTGCTTGGATGAATAACTATCCTATATGCAATGCTAACTTAGAATGTAGAATGCAAGGAGAATTATTAGAAGATGGAGCGAGATGAAGCAAGCTTCGAATATGAGAGGTGATGTTAAAATCTCGAGGCACTTAGATTACAAATTATCTGATTCAACCACTAAGTACTTCAGCGAGAGTGTCGATTATGAAGATGCCAAAAATTACTCAATTAAAATATATACAATTTGTCACAGATGCACAATAGAGCTCTGAAAAAGATATCGATCACAATTACTTGAAAGTTTCCCAAACTTAAATATTCAATAAAGGAAGTAAACAAAACAAGAGCTAATTACATGATAGACGATTTTAATCGATCGAAAACATTTAAAAATTCAAATGCCAATGATCATCAAACTCAACTGAAGCATATGAAAGTACTTAGCATTTAAATCTCAATAATTAATCATCAAGGGAAACCATAAAATCTTGATGCCAAATAAACACTTTGTCAAGCAATTTATGGATTAAACGATCTTCTAAGTAATGAAAATCCAATAAAAATTCTTATTTCTCTTCCATAGTCAAGCTTAGGGTATTTAAAAGGTTAAATCAAATTGACTATAAGAATAAAAAAATTCTCCACAATAATTTTTCTTAAGCCCAAAATTTCAACATTAATGAATAGCCCAAAACCCCTTGTTTGAAAAATTTAACTTCAAAAATAAATGGCCTTTCAAATTTTCTATACAAAAGAAAAAAAATGGAAAATTTAAAAAAATTTAAGGAAATTTCTAATGTTAAAAGTTAATTAATTTTTTTGGAATTTTTCAAATTTTTATAAGTTAGTAAAAAAAAAAATGATTTTTTTTTTTTAATTTTTTCAAAATTTAAATTTAATGAAATTTTTAATTTGATTTTAAATAAAGGCAAAACTAAAAAAATAAAATAAAATCGAATCTCATTTCAAAAAAAATCAAACTTAATGTTATGTTATATGCGTTATTGCTTTGACATGTGCATTAGGTTATTTTATGCATTGATATGTTTTAGGTTTGGAGGAGGGTCGAAAGGAAGAGCGCGAAGGAGAGGAGAAGGCAATCGACAACCCTCAACAAGTGCGAGGAAGAGCTCACGCAGGCAGCCGACAGGTCGAAGGTTGAGAGGGGGATGAGTCGTCGAGCAGGCAGCGGAAAAGAAGCTTGAGGGAGTTGCGGGTTAGATGAAGGCATGCAGAGCAGAGAAGGGCTGCGTGGAAGAACAGAGGGGATGGTAGCCAATAGGTCGAAGGTTAATGTAGCAAATGGATGTGGGAATGGCAACGGAAAAGAAGCTTTACGCAGGTTGAGGGATCAATGAGGAGAGCTAGAGGGAAAAAAAATCGAGCAACAACAATGCTAAGAAAAACGCAGCAATCTGAGAGGGATTTCGAGCAGCAGAACCTAAGGAGGCTGGGGAAAAAACACAGGCACGTTCGTGGATACCTTTAAAATAAATTTTGAATTCTCTTTGTCCAGAAATAATTTTTACCCAGAAACTCAAATTTGAAAAATAAAATAAAATTAACTTGAATATCCTTGCAAAAATTTTCTGATCTTGAGATCAAATCTTACCCTTCAGGGCCTAGATCTGTCTCAGATCTAAAAAACATTTATCTGAAAACCCTCAAATATCACTTGCACAAAACCAAAAACCAAAACCCAGAAACCCAATACATATACAAAAATCGAAAATGAAACCCCGATCCTGAGTTAGAAATCAGAAAAACTAAAAAAAATTCTAAATATCTACACCATTAAAACTACAGAACTATGCACAAAATTTGCAGATCTGTCAGATTCGAGGAGTGTAAGTTTGACTTCGCTCTAAGATCTAAAGATCCAAGGCTCTTACTAGCTAGATCTAACTTTAAATTCAATAAAAGTTAAGATAATTTTTTTATTTAGGCACAAACTCTAGAAAAACCCTGCAAGAAGAGAACTTAAGATAAGCTTGGGAATTAGATCCGGAGGGCTCTTCAGATATTATTTCCTTGGGAGTCAGTTGGTTTAGCCAAGGACTTCCCCAAATGCCCAATTCTAAATCCCAGAGATTTTTGCACACTTAAAGTTAAACTGTTAAATCAATAAAGAAATAAGATAAAAATAAAATTTTCAAGAATCAGAGATACCTGCTAATTCAATCCATTTAAAATTCTTACCCTAAATCCAGTAAACTAAGCAAGATACCTGTGCAATAGATTACTCTACAAGAGCTATTAATCAACAATTCATTAAAATAATTATCGCCATAATATAAAGAACAAGTTTACCATAAAATGCCGAAGAGGAACACGACTATCAAATAAAACCCCAAAGACTTCGTTTGTATTATTCCAGAAAGTAGTACATGAGAGCTTCAAGAGCTAGTACACGATCAAAAGATCGGATGAAAAAAAGACTGACACTGACCTCTAATTTGTAGATAAATTCTCCAACGGCTAGTTTGTTTGATCCCCGTCAAAGTAATCTCGACTGTCAAAAAAGATTTGATTATCTTTTGATCTCGTCCGTCGAAAATATCATTTTTTGAGGAATTTCGAAATTTTCATTTAATTCATTTTTAATTAACTCAAAAATAATAATTTTGAGTTAATTACGTCAAAAATTTGACTTTGACTTAACTACCAAGGCCCGAGGGTCCAAAATTTCTCAAAATTTTCAATATTCCCTTGGCCCGGGACCTTTAAAAATTTATTTCTAGGGACCCACGAATTTTACCTTTGAAGAATTTAAATTTACCTAGGACATAAAATTAATTAAATTTCTGGCTTAAGATTTTTTAAATTCTAATTTGGCCAAAAAAATTAATTAATTGAATTATGAGGGGATTAATTGTTTTTCCAACCCTCTTTACATGAGATTAATACACTAAAACCATGAGGGGGATTACCCGTTCATAACAGACCCTCAATAATCTACCCGATTCTGCGACTCAAAGTATGATCTAGTAGACCCAACAATCTGTAATAAAATGATCTAGCCAATTAGCTAGGATCATTCCCAAATTACTTTTACAAAGACTCGATAAAAAACACCAGGACTCACTTAGTATCTTGACGACAAAAACCACCCTAGTTTTGGGGTGAGGTTGGAGGGAAAAAATTCTGCGGATCATTTGTGTCTAGAGACACAGATGAATCAGTGAGACTAAAAACCTCCTAGGATAGAAATCGTTACCAAAATATTAGGCTTACCTAGGTTGTTACATACATGATGGTCTTACTAAGATCATTTACATTATAAATATGCAGAATGGGTTTACATCTTTTACAAAATTGTCGATTGAATGATGAAATCTGAATGGCACGAACATTCGAACATGATAGATCCCTTTGCGAAAAAAGGAGGTGTACTGCTATGGGGTCATTGACACAGAGTGGTCAACAGAGCCTAAGTTAAAAATTAGGGAATTAAAATAATTAAAGGGAATTAATTTAACATGTGGGTGAGAAGCTTCTAAGTGACGAGGATCAAGTCTAATTTAATCTTAGCCATTGATTAAGGATTAGATCACGATCTTTAATTCATCAACAGGAAAAGTATAAAGGAAGACTTGAGGGTCAGTTGGAGAACACACACAGTGGATGAATCTAGAGATCGAATTCTTCTGACGGAGCGGTGCTCGGACGAAGATAAGATCTAAGTGATTCAGTTGCAGCAAGGGGTAGAAGCAGTTATTGGTCGGAGGACCAAGAGTACATAGTAGAGCAAGGGCATCAGATACAACAGAGGAAGTAGTGCAACCACCAGGAGGGGTGACACAGTCCCTAGAGAGGGTGACGCAGGCCCATGCAACGCTCATGCAGGGGCAGCGCAGAGCTTATGAGAGACAGTCCGAGATTTAGTTGGAGATCGGGGTTTCTGAGTCGAGAGGGTTGAAACTTGATTTTCTGAGAGGTAGCTTAGCGCAGAGAGAGGGTGACATAGACATCAGCCATCCCCACAAAGACCTACGCATCTACTACGCAGAGTGAGCTGGGGTTTCGCCAATTCGATCTTGGATCAGCGAGGACTTGCAGTGTGAGGTAAAACTCACTATTTTATCTGTTTATCGAGGATTTTCTCTGTTGGGTGAGTCGGATTTGGCACCCTAGTTGTACTCAGAATACTACTACTTAGTAATACAAACCCTTAGATCTGCTGCACTGGTTTTCCCGCAATGGGTTCTTCCGGAGACAATTGTGCAAAAATAAGTTTGTCATTTGTGTGATTGCTTCATTTATTTTTCAATTCTTGATCTATATATTGGTGTAGGCTGCAATGTATTTGTATTAGAATTTACTAAATAATTTCGTAAATAACTTGTTAAATGAAGAAAACAAGTAGGTGATACAAATCATATGATTGCAGTAGGATTTCTATATGTTTAGATTAAGAGATTTTCACATCTACCCTCACATCCTTGATTGTTCTTATAGAACCCTAGAAAGGTTCTCTGGAAAACCCTAATTTAAGGGTATGCTAGTGATAATGTGTGAAACCCTAGCCCACTTAGGGTTATTGGGAAATGCTATTTGAAGTTTTTAATGATGATGTCATGATTGGGGTTTTGGTATGATCATGAAAACCCTAACTTGTTAGGGTTGAATGATGTTGTCTGAGATCCCAAACCTTTGATGTTTTGGTATAGTAGGGTTTGCTTTGCTATGTTATGAAACCCTAGATCTTTAGGGTTTGGTTGAGTCTATAAGCAAAACCATTGTTATGTCTTTAAAGTAATTTCCTAGGAATTAAACCCTAGGTATATATGAGTCCATTTGGTCGAGACCCTAACATGGCCTAGGGTATATGTCTAATATATTAATGTTGCCTGACATATGATATGGTTATGATGAATTCCTAGAAATGTGTGTTGACCTAGTTATTAATGGTCATGAGTCCTATGTGAAAATTCATGTTACACGGAATTCTATTGCAGCGACTGATGGAAAATCATCTATTTGTTATTTTACTTTAACAAATTATTTATTGTTTTCTACAAGCAAATATCGAAATCCATTCACCACAACCTACACAACTAAAGAAAAAATACAAGTGTGGAAACAAATCTGAACACGCATGGATCACACAACCATCCGACACAATTATTTTTGGACTAATGTCCCCGGAAAAACCCAATGTGGGAAAACCAATCCAACAGATCTGAGGGTTTATGTTATTATGCAGTAAATTCTGAGTGCAAATCTTTGATTAATGAGACTGCCAAATCATACAACAAAATTGGCATAAGAGATCTCGTGAGACAAGCCTCATTCCACAGGAAAACTGGTACTAATCTGCACCAAGGTTGCACTGCCCTGTGTTGCCTCCTTGCAGTGACTGCATCACTCTGCGGCTGCCCTTCTACCTATGTTTTGGTCTCACTACTGGATGGAGACTAAGCCTCTGAAAAATCTCTCTGGGGTCTAACACTGGCTTTGCACTGTCTCCTTAACAGGAAAACTTCTTTTCCTCTGGCTCTGCGTGTGAAAATTTCCGAGTCTAACAACCATAAATCCTACTGCAGCAAATCTGATTTGCATTACCTACTAATGCAAATACATTGCGGCGTACACAATTATATAGATCAAGTACTGAAAAATAAGTGACACATTCAGACAAAGGACACATATTTTTCGGACAAATGTCTCGAGAAATACCCGCAGGAAAAACGATGCAACAGATTTGAGGGTTTATATTATCAAGCAACAGTGTTTTGAGTACATCTAGGGTGCCAAAATCTGGCTCACCCAACAGAGAAAAACCTCAACAGGCAGAAATAAATCATGAGTTTTACCTCACTGCAATTCTCGGCTTATCTAGATCAGAAACTGGTAAAGCCCCAGCTACCTCTGCACTGCCTCTGCGCAGTAGATGCGTAGGCCTCTGTGGGTCTAGCTGAGGACTGCTTCACCCCTTCTCTGCGCTGACCTGCCCCTCAGAAACTGAGTTTCAGCCCTCCTGGCTCAGAAACTCCAATCTCTAGCTAAATTTGGACCATCTCTCGGAACCATTGCGTGGGCTTGCGTCACCCTCTCTAGGGTCTGCGCCACCTCTCCTGGTGGCTGTGTTGGTCCCTCTGCTGCTTCTGCTGCCCTTGCTCTGCTATGTACTCTTGGTCCTCTGACCAATTACTGCATCTGCCCCTCACTGTTGCACAGAATCACTCAGATCTGATCTTCGTTCGAGCACTGCTCCATCAGAAGAATTCGATCTCTTAGATTCACTGTGTGTGTTCTCCAACTGACCCTCAAACCTTCCTTTATACTTTGTCTATTGATGAATCAACGACCGTGATCTAATCTCTAATCGACGACTAAGATTAGAAAAGAATTGATCTTCGTCACTTAGAACATTCTCACCGACATGTTTAAATTAATTCACTTTAATTATTTTATTTCCCTAAGTTTTAACTTAGGCTCCATTTAAAATACTTAATTATTTGAATAACTTTAGTTCCGGGTGGAATTTCTCCAAACGATTTATGGGTCTTGGAGATCTCATGTGTTCTAGCCCCTCCACAAAGTTTCGGTGTTAGAGCACATCCAATGCTACCCAAAAATCAACAATCCCTCTTAGCGAGGAATGTGCTCTAGAAATACTTCAATACCAGAAGCATCACCCTGATCCACAACATCGGTTCTCTGCACTACTGATGTTCGGCTGTTGCCCCTCATCCACTGCGCTGCTGCCTTCTATACTACTGCCCATGATGCTGCCACTTTTCACTGCCTCATCTGTATTGCAACTCCCTCTCAAATGCTGCATCATGCTGGCCATAACACTGCCGCTGCTTACTGCTACATTGCAACTCAGTTGCTGAGAAGTAAGCAATTGAAAAGACGCCCCAAAAACTTGACATACAAGTCAGTCTGGATGCATCTCGATGGTGAAGCTCCCTTTGCTGCTAATCTGCACTGACCCTCTGATGCTCTACGTTGCACTGCGTAATGATTGCGTTGCACCTCCGTGCACTGCGCTGCTACTGTTGGCTGTCCTATGCGCTGCTTTAGAATTTAGCGTTGTACCTCTGCCACTGTCGCTCCATCATCTCTCGCACCAACTGACACCCGTCACTCTGCTACTATCATTAAGGGATCTCGTAGTTCGTATAAGATCCAAGAGTTTGGGCACCTCAGCGATCCTGCCCCTTCCACTGAAGTTCAAAAGAACTACAGATCAATGTCGCCCCACCTCTTCTCCCGAGGCACATAGGCACACATGGCAACATATTCATCATCCCCATCATCATCCTTTGCTGCAGCAGCCTTCGATTCAAATTATTCTTTTCCCTTGTTCTGAGGGCATTGTTTGGCGAAATGTCCCAATTCTCCACATCCGTCCTAGCAGTCTCCCCTTTGCTTCTTCAGTCGTATTGGTGAAGAAGAAGGATGGCACACTGAGGATGTGCATTGACTATTGGGCTCTCAACAAGAAGACCATGAAGAACCGGTACCCCATTCTACGGATAGATGAGTTGATGGATGAGCTGAGGGGATCGAAGTTCTTTTCGAAGATTGACTTGAGATCTGGGTACCACCAGATTCGCGTGAGGGATCAGGATGTTCCCAAGACCGCTTTCAAATGTCATTATGGTCACTTTGAGTTCTTGGTGATGCCCTTCGGGCTGACCAATGCTTCGACCACTTTTCATTCATGCATGAATCACATCTTCCGCAGTCACTTGAGGAAGTTTCTGTTAGTGTTTTACGATGATATCTTGATTTACAACAAGACATGGGAGGAGCACCTACAACATATTGAGGCTGTATTGCGCATATTGGAGGAGCAACAATTTTATGCCAAGCTCTCCAAATGCGAGTTTGGGTTGACAGAGATGCTCTACTTGGGGCACATCATTAGTGTGGACGGAGTGAAGGTCCACAAGGAGAAGATCAGGGCCATCAGGGATTGGCCAGAGCTGAAGAATGTGATGGAGCTTCGGGGGTTTGTGGGCATCTGCACCTACTTTCGGAAGTTCGTCAGCGGGTTTTCCCAACTTGTTGCACCCCTTACAAACCTTACCAAAAAGGGGGCATTCAATTGGACTGACACAGCGCAAAGGGCTTTCGACAGGCTCAAGGAGGTGATGAGCAGCTGTCCAGTTTTGGTATTGCCAGATTTCACACAGCCCTTCGTCCTAGAGTGCGATGCGTCAGGGGAGGGGATAGGCGCAGTTTTGATGCAGGGAGGCCACCCCATAGCTTTCGAGAGCCGAAAGCTATTGCCACATGAGAGGTTGTATGCTATATACGACAAGGAGATGTTGGCCATCATGCATGCATTGGCCAAATTTCGGCAGTACCTAGTGGGGAACAGGTTCAGAGTGAGGACTGGCCACAACAGCCTCTGATTCTTTCTAGAGCAGAAGCAGTTGCAGGAAATGCAACAGAAGTGGGTTAGTAAGATCCAGGCATATGATTTTGACATCAAGTATGTCAAGGGGAAGAACAACGTGGTGGCCGATGCACTTTCACATAGACCGGCAGCGTTGTCCTTGATGACCTTAGATACGGATTGGAGGGCTCAACTCTTGGTAGAGTACTCCAAGGACCGTTTTTCTTGTGAGGTGTTGGATGGGCAGGTTCTGCGGATAGCGGTACGATGTGATGGACAGGAGGTGATCATCATGGAACGGAATCAAGGTTAGAAGCTCCGAAGCTCAGGAGAAGATGTGCACATGCTTTACAGTGATTATTACTGTCGGGGCCACACAATTTCACGAAAACCTGTGGGGCTGCAGAAGAGAAGGTTCTCATGGAAGGGCCTCAAGGAGAGGAGCGTGCTCAGGCATGTGAGGGGAGTGCGAGGATTTGCTAGCTTTAATAAAGGAGATGAGCATGCAGTGGGTTTACTTCGACCTCTTCCAATACTATATAGAAAATGGGGAGAGTATTTCGATGGTTCATCCACGAAGTTTTGCTTTGTACAAGGCAAGGATTGCATATTTGTAGTCGTTGACTGGCTGACGAAGTATGCACACTTCTTCGCTACATCAACACGATACACGGCAGCACAGGTAGCGGAGTTGTTCTTCAGAGATGTCTTCATATTGCATGGTCTCCCAAAGACCATTGTCAGTGACAGGGATAGCCGCTTCATGGGCGGGTTTTGGCAAGAAATTTTCCGTCTGGTGGGCACCGAGTTGACCTCGAGCACTAGTTATCACCCACAGACAGATGGAAAAATGAAATGGAGATGGTGAACAAGTGGCTGGAAGGCTACTTGCGAAACTATGTCAGCGGGCAGCAAAAGGCATGGTTACGATGGTTGCACTTGGGGGAGTACTGTTATAACACCACTCACCATATGTCTATTGGTATGTCTCCATTTTATGCTTTATATGGGTATCATGCTTTATCTTTTGCTGACGTGATGTTTGGTGCTAGCAGGGCCCCTAGGGCCAAGGATTGGATCCAAGAGAGTCAAGATATACTCCGGGCTCTTAAGGATAACATAGCTACAACACAAAATCAGCAGAAGTTGTATGCCGACAGGGGACGGGTTGAGAGGTAGTTTGAGGTAGGGGACTTGGTCTACCTACGATTGCAACCATATCGGCAATCCACGCTGAAGCAGAAGGGGGTTGAGAAGCTCAAGCCCCGCTTTTATGGACCATACAGGGTGACACGCAGGAT
The DNA here is from genome assembly GCA_034641835.2 of Pinus albicaulis. Taxonomy (NCBI): domain Eukaryota; kingdom Viridiplantae; phylum Streptophyta; class Pinopsida; order Pinales; family Pinaceae; genus Pinus; species Pinus albicaulis. Next base: position 82,886,468 of record CM076571.1, on the reverse strand, counting down.
TGGAGAGGTTGTATATGAGTTGGAGCTGCCCACTGGTAGCAGGATTCATTATATTTTCCATGTGTCATGCCTGAAGAAGGCACTGGGACAACAGGTGACCGCAATTGAGAAGCTTCCGCCCACAGATGATGAGGGGCATTTGGTGCTGCAGCCAGAGGCCATCATTGACAATAGGGAGAGGCAGCTGCAGAGTAGGACAGTTAGGGAATACCTGGTGAGATGGAGGAACCTACCAAATGAGGATGCCACTTGGGAGAGTGAGAAAATTTTACAGCATCCGCCATTGCAGTTGCTCGAGGACAAGCAACGTTTTGCCGGGGAGGACTGTAATATTCCCAATTAGCAACAACTAATTGGAAATATTAATTTTTGACTACTTTACTCTAATAAAGTTAAATTAGAAATAAAGTGGGTGAAGAGGGACACTTAACTCACACTTAGAATAAAAGCATTTCCTAAATTCACTTGGAGACATGATTATTTGGCAGCGTGGGGCCTAGAGGATGAAGTGGCAGCGTGGAAGAGATGTCAGCGTGGGCCCAAGTCAGCGCAGAGCTAGAGGGACAGCGTGGCTCAAGGAGACAGTGCAGTTGGTGGTGGGGCCTAGGTGAGAGAAAGGCTCTCCAAACATAAAAATGGAGAGAGGCTCCTCATTTGGATCATTCTATTATGCATCTATGTTATTTGTCTGTTGACATTGAGCACACTTTTGTTGTTGAACAAAGTCTGCAAGGGCTGTTCAGCACATCGGGTGTCTCCGTGCGGAGATCCCAACCTCAGCCCTGGGGGACTTCGAGTGCCTGCTCGGGTGAGGAGTTCTATCCTTGATTTACAGGAGAGAGTTGGAGCAGCCACAGTTGGGATTATTCACTTGCAGAGGCAACGTAGTCAGTGAGAGGGAGGATGCAGTCTTTGGAGGAGGAGATTCTGATTGAGGGCTTATCACTGGATTCAACCCGAGAGAGTTGGAAAGGGGTGAGCCCTTCCCTATTCCATCATTTTGGTAGATTTGAAGGCCATCTTTTGTAGCAGATCATTCAGGGCTAGTGTTTATCATTGGGAAAGTGTGGTACCTCAAGGGAGGTCATTTTTGGAGGTCATCCATTTTCGGAAAGCTCTATGGGCTTTTCTGGGTACTGGGTGGAGAGGCCATCCCCAAAGTTTCACAATTTTCTAAGGTGGGGAGCAGCCCCAAAGAGTTAGTTCATTCCAGCAGTAGCAACAACACCAACAACTTGGAGATTACGCAGTCATTAAGGGAGTAGCCATTTCATGATATATTCTGAGAGTATTTCTACGCTTGCCTAGTGCAAGCCAAAGTGCCATCATTTTGTTCACCTTTGTATTCATTTTATCTTTCAGTACTTAATAAAATGGCTCAACGTTCTCCATATTGTGTCTTGTTCATGTGATGTCTCTCTAGTTGTTGTAGTTTCTTGTTTATATGCTTTATATTGCTATTTATTTCTATTTGAAATATTACAAAGTCTTATGAGGAACTGCTTCCCTCTACTTTCCCACTGCCCCACTAGATAATGTTTTGCACCAACATAAACAATGCCCCATTAGCAACTCCAGAAGAAAATCGAACTCCTCCAACCGGAAAAAATGAGGCTCAAAACCTTTGTGTTGGCCCAACAAACACTGTGCTGCCTCTGCGCAGCTACAATGTCACCCTAGTTGGCTGACGCAGGCTCTGCGTGAGCCCCTCTGGTGATTGCATCACCCTTCCTTGCCTCTTTTTGGTTTTGTGCTATCAGCTGGGACAACTACCTTTCTGCAACAAGTTTTTCTTTGTCTTTTGGCTGATGGCTTCAACTCTACTTGATATGCAACTGCTTTGATACCATGTGAAAATTTCTGAATCTAACAACCAAAAATCCTACTGCAGTAAATCTGATTTGCATTACATACTTGCCTTATTTAAATTACAAGTTATTTTTTCTGAATCTTCAATAAAAATACTAATGCAAATACACTACAGCCTACACAATTATTTTATTTCTCTAAGTTTTAACTTAGGCTCCATTTAAAATAATTAATTATTTGAATAACTCAAGTTCTGGGTGGAATTTCTCCAAACGATTTATGGGTCTTGGAGATCTCATGTGTTTTAGTCCTTCCACAAAGTTTTGGAGCTAGAGCACATCCGATGCTACACAAAAATCAACACTGCGCAGTGACTGCGTAAGCACTGCGTTATTGGCTCTGCGTTACTATCTCTATTGTTGTGTACTCTTCGGCTCAGGAAACCTTCCAACCTGAACTACTGCCCCTCAATGCATTGAAGAATCACTTAGATCTGATCTTCGTCCGAGTAATGCTCCGTCAAAAGAATTCGATCTCTAGATTCTCTGTGTCTTAGCAAATGTAATTTCCAAATGACCCTTCAAGTCCTCCTTATAATCTTCTTGTTGAAACTTCAACGACCTAGATTAGATCTCTAATCAACGACTAAGATTACCTTTGGACTTGATCCATGTATTCTAGATCATTCTCACTCATATTCTATTAATACACTTTAATTATTTTATTTTCCTAAGTTTTGACTTAGGGTCCCTTTAAAAACAATTAATTATTTCTATAGAATACAAATGAGTGGAATTTCACCAAACGCTTTCTGGGTTATTTAGAATACACGTCTAAGCCTCTCCACAAAATTTGAGACTTAGAGCACATCCGATGCTACCCCAAATCAACACTCCCTCTTAGTGAAGAATGTGCTCTAACAATATGCCTTGCTGCATACTGTTCTGACTCTGAAGCATCTCCATTTGCGCTGCTGATGTCTGATACTTTGTCCATCAAACTCTGTGCAAATGTTGTAATACTGTTGTGAACATTGCCACTGTCAACATTGCATCTGTACTGCAACTCCCTCTGAATTTTGCAGCCATGCTGCTGCTGACTCTGCCACTGCCAACTGTTAACTGCATTGAATCATAGTTGCTTTCTGCAACTGAAAAACATCCAAATTGGACAAGTATACTGCATCTCGGTGATGAATATCTGATTGCTGCTAGCCTTTGCGTTGCCTCTCTGAAGCTACTGCGCTGCTGCTGCTTTGGACCGCGTCCCTTTGCGCTGCTGCAACAACGCTCTACGCTGCTCAGACTCTAGTATTGCTAACCACTGCGTTGTCACTTCATCGCTCCTCTGCATCAACTGGCACTAGTCCATCCTGCTACTGTTGTTTTGGGCTCCCGTAACAAAGTGATGATTCGAGAGGTGGAGTCCTCAAGGATCCTACCCATCTTGTAGATCTCTGGGTCTACAACTCCAAATCAACCCACCTCCCTCCTAGAGGTATATGAGCAATCATTGCAAGCTCCTCCTCTATCTTCACTGCTCCGGCCTGAGGATCATGTTTCTCATCCTTGTCCCTCTTCTTGAGAGGACATTGTGTGGCATAATGCCCCATCTTGCCACACCAGAAACATTTGATCTTTGATAGATCCTTCTTCCTCCTGCGCTGCTCTTGTTGCCCCTTTGATGCAAGGGCTGCATTCTCTTCCTCCTCCTTCTTGATCTTTGAAGCACTGTTGCTGCCGCCCTCAAGTTGACACTTGAGTAAGTCTCTCTGCATCTCTTCTTGTTGAAGAGGTGCCCACATTTGCTCCCAGTCCGACAAGTTTTCTCTGCCTAGGATACTCTCGACAAAAACATGGTAATCCTCGGACACTGAGTTGAGGGCCAATTTGACCATCTCTGTGGCCTTAGGAGCCACTCCTACAACTGCCAACTGATCTCAGTTTTCCTGAAGTCTAGACAGGAATGGATCAATACATTCTCCCTTCTGGATCCTGGTGGTCCACATTTTCTCCTCCAGAAGCATCTTCCGCTGCTTGGAAGACCCCTCATACAACATTGCCAACACATCCCACATCTCCTTAGCTGTTCCTTTGGCTGAGATGTGTGAAACAATATGATCCCTCACTCCATCGAGGATAAAAAACTTGGATTTGGCCATATTGTTCTTGAAGGCCCGTAATGGTTCTGCATCCACCGATTCAGTCTGAACGCTATTGATAAAGTGCTTGACGTCATGCTCACCTAGAAGGAAGGAGATCCTTGACTTCTAGATTAAATAGTTGGAGGCACCCTCAAACCGGTCCTAGTCATGCAATTTGTTGGTGGCCATCTCACCCAACTGTTGTCGATCTACTGCCTCTCACCCTCTGCGCAGCTGGCTTTACACACTCCTAGAGGAGCAATCCACAAAAATTGTTGCTACTGCACGGGGAATCTGAGTTTCTTGGGCAAGAAGCTCACGAAGGTCAAAAAATTCCCAAATTTGTGTTTTAGCTATGCATCCTAATGCTCTATACCAACGATCAATGTTGTGCAATCAACTGTGTCCCTCCCACTGTTGATCTGTGTTGATCTACTGCGCTGCACCCTCTGCCTCAGACAAACAAAAAATTGGAACAATCCTACCTCTCTGTTGGCTCACTCAGAGAGAGATTTTCCTTGCTGATCTGGCCCTCCTGGCTTGGACTGCGCACTTCTCTGGGAAATTGATTTGCTGCTTACGCAAATCTTTGATCCCCAGCTGTTGCTTCAATGCTGGATTTGCTGGATCTGTTCTTTGTCTCGCCTGCACTCAACTTAAACAAGCTGTGATACCATGTGAAAATTTGTGTTACACAGAATCTTACTGTAGCAACTGATGGAAAATATTCTATTTGTTATTTTACTTTAACAAATTATTTACTGTTTTCTACAAGAAAATATCGAAATCTATTCACCACAACCTACAAAACTAAATTGCGGAAGAAATACAAGTGTGGAAACAAATCTGAACACACATAGATCACAAAACCATCCGACACAATTATTTTTGGACTAATGACCTCGAAAAAACCCAATGTGGGAAAACCGGTGCAGCAGATCTGAGGGTTTATGTTATTATGTAGTAAATTCTGAGTACAAATCTATGATTGGGTTTATGTTATTATGCAGTAAATTCTGAGTACAAATCTATGATTGACGAGACTTTCGAATCATAAAGAAAAACTGTCAGAAGAGATCTCGTGAGACAAACCTCACTCTTCCATGGGAAAACTGGCACTGATCTGCACCAAGGCTGGACTGCCTTGCACTGCCTCTGCGCAGTGACTGTGTCACTCTGCGCAATGACTTCGTCACTCTGTGTTGGTCTCACTGTTGGCTGGAGATTGAGCCTCCGGAAAATCTCTCGAGGGTCTGACATTGGCTCTGCGCTATCTCCTCATTAGGAAAACGTCTTTCCCTATAGCTCTGTGAAGTGACTGCATAAGCACTGTGTCACTGGCTCTGCATTGATGCTTGGCTCTCTTTGTCTCTATTGTTGTGTACTCTACGGCTCAGGAAACCTTCCAACCATAACTACTGCCCCTCACTACGATGAAGAATCACTTAGATCTGATCTTCGTCCGAGCACTGCTTCGTCAGAAGAAATCGATCTCTAGATTCTTTGTATCCAAGAATGTAATTTCCAAATGACCCTTCAAGTCCTTATAATCTTCTCGTTGAAACTTCAACGGCCCAGATTAAATCTCTAATCAACGATTAAGATTAACTTTTGACTTGATCCATGTATTCTAGATCATTCTCACTCATATTCTATTAATACACTTTAATTATTTTATTTTCCTAAGTTTTGACTTAGGATCCCTTTGAAATAATTAATTATTTATATAGAATACAATCCAAGTGGAATTTCACAAAACGCTTTCTGGGTTATTTAGAATACATGTGTCTAAGCCTTGTTAATCGATTGCTGCCGACATCTACCTACAGTTAGCGGGAAAAGCCTTTAAGCCCATAAGGTGTGGTTGGTGGCAAGGAACTCAGAGATGGGGCTATCACACTAATCCCCACTCTCTCCATTTAAGCTATCTCCTAGGCTAGCTAACGGGGGTGGTCCCTAAATGGAGAACTAAGTTAAAGATTTGAGTTTCTAGGAGAATGTTAGAGTCAAATAGATTACTTTTTATGATTTATAAGCAAAAAGTGATGTGAGCAATAACCATCAATACATAAAATAAGCGTAAAGCATATGAAACCAGTGTCTTCAAAGCATTTCTCTTCAAAATGAAATTTTATTTGCTTAAATGAAGTAAAATGCTTTCAAATGGAAGGCAAAAGTAATCTTGAAAAGTTGAAACAAGAAAATGTTAGCACAAGTTATTATAAATGCCTTCAAGGTAAACAAATTTATGAATCCAAGCATGAGAAGTTATCTTGCTCAAAAGGAAACAATTAGTTTTCTACTTGCAAATGTAGATAAAAAAATATTTCCCACAACAAAGTATTCAATTTCAACAATGACAAGAGGAATAAACAATTTGCAAGTAAAACCATGAGGTGTATTAGCATGAGATGCAATTAATCTTGGTTACTTTTAATCTAAAATGCCTAATTTAGGTGAGAAGTCTTCGTCTTGTGCTCTTACCAAGGGGTAAAAATTGGGGTGACTGTAAGAAAGAGGGGGCAACGACACGAGTGTGTTATTAACGATACCCATCCCCGAGTCTTACAAGCTAGCGTGTGCCTTCGTTCCTACAAGGGGACAAACCACCTTCATAATTGCAGGGTCACACGCTTTTACCTTACTTTGTATCAAATGGAAGAACTTTCCAAGAAAGTCTTTTTCCCTATAATTATATGAACCATGCTTATGCTTGAAGGTAAATTTTAAATATGCAACTAAGTTAGAATGCCTACTATGATATGCAAGTAAGTTTGCAAGTGCTATGTAAAAAATGGAAATTCTCTTAGTAAGATTGTTCCACAAAATCACTTTCTATATTTGCTCAAGTAAACATAAGATGCATAAGCTTCAAGAACAATTAAAATTGTGAGCTGCTAAAGATAAACGATGAACCAATTATTGTGAGTTGCTAAAGATAAATGACGGCCCAATTAAAAGCTTGATGCTTATGAGCAGTTAATTTGCATGTAAAGTAAATTGCAATGCTTTAAAAATAAAATTGAGATTGTGCTCACAATAGCTTTGCAAAAGGAACTTTAAACTTGAGGAAATTAACTTGACATGAAAATAAGTGGTTGTTTTGAAAGATAAACTTGTTAAATACACAAGGCTTCAATATTCTCAAAATGGAAATGTGGCATAACAATAAAGCATGAATTATTTAGAAAAGTGCCAAGCTAAATAGATCAAAGTTTGTCCAAAAATAATAATGACGCTTGCATGAAGTAAAAAAAATTGTTTTGCAAATGGAAATGTAACTTGAAATTTGTAGCAACTATGATGAAAAATGCAAACTTAAAATTTGTGAAGCAAACTTGAGGAAAAATAAATGTGATTTGTGTTACTTCCTAATTAGAGCATGCATATGTGATGTGAAAGAAAATGGAAATGTCAAAACCAGTAAGTCAATCCATCTACAAATTCTCTCCTTGAAATGGAGAGATAGGGATGTCAATGGGTAAAACCCAAGCTCTCACAACAGAAACATAAATTTTTATTATTATGGTGTTACAATGAGGTTAGAGCCTCTTGGAGGGCTTCCCAAGGAATCAATGAGAATACAATGTGAAATATTGAAACAAGAAAGAAATCCCTTCAAGTATGGGAGCCTCAAAAGAGATGGAGTTCTACAATTGGAGAACACAAGCTCCAAAGTGGTGGATGACCTAGCCTTCTTCCACAAGCTCTCCTAATCCCCACGGCCTCCTTGAAATGCAACTTGAAGCTAGAGATAACCTACAAACAAGAATATTAGGGCTGCAAAAATAAAACCAAAGTTAGTGTGAAAAGAGAGCATGTAAGTATGTGAATATGCTACAAAATAATATACAAAGGCTAAATCAAGTGATGAGAAAAGATCCCCATCGCTTGTCTAGCTTATGAGAAGCTCTTGAATAGCTATATAATGAAATGAAAGCACAATTAAAAGATGTAAATGAATATTTTAATATGTTGATTCATGCATAGACTATGTGAAGGAGAACCCTGCAAGAACAAGTACCTTCAAAAAAATTAGTTCTATGAAATTCAAATAATGATGAGAGCTCCTTGAAAACAATGCCTAGAGTGGGTTGGTCTCTTGAAGACTTACTCTCGCTTGCTAGTTGATTCAACAATGATCCTCTACAAAACTCCCAACAAACTTTAGCTCATATGGATTAAATCAATAAACAATGGCAAGAGAACTCTAGAATTTGTATGAAAATAGACAAAGTTTTCTAGCCTAGAGCATATCAAATAACCAATTGTAAATGTAAGATAGCTATACATCTACAATTCAACAAAAGTATATGAGAAAAATGAAAAATAAATCAAAGGCACAGGTAGAGATATACCACCAATGATCCAAACAATGCTCCAATGGAATAACAATCATGAAGGAACCCCCAAGTCTTTTTATTCATATGAAGAACACAAGTACATAGAAGCAGAGTTTTCCCAAGCACAATAGCTCGTTGCAAAGGATACATTATGAGAGCCCATGGCTCCATTATATAGAAAGTTGAGAGAAAATCCCAATGAAGAACGAAATTCCAAGTGGTGAGAGGAGGAGATCACAAGGCAAATTCGAATTTGATAAGTGGAGCTCCATTGCCAAGTGTAAAAATCGGATTCTGACAAGTGGACATCATTTTCTTCTTCCCTTATATGCCAAATTCGAATTTTATGATGTAAAGACAAGTGTATATGGGTGGTAACCCATGTGGGGACAATTTCCCACAAAAATCTCCACCAAATATTCTACCAAATCCTCCAAAATATGCATTAACTTCACAAATTCGAATTTCCAAGTAAGCAGCCTCATTTAATGCCAAAAATTCGATTTCATTTGAGCACATGTCTTTTCCTTGATTTTAGAAGTCCACATCACCTTGGGACTTCACTTTAACTCTTCAATAATTTTCCACCTCATTTAACATGTGTGGATATTTATTTTTCTCTATTTATTTAATTTCTGGCTTAATTAATTGCTAGATTACCCACTAAACTTAGTAAAAGTGGGTTTTGAGGGTTCAAAACACATTTTTAACCCCTCAAGGTGTGTCGTACTAGAAAATTGAGGGTGAGAGGTGTAATTTTGATTACTCATACCCCATACAACTTCTCTAAGAAACACTTATTACAATTCAATTACAATTTTTATTGCAATTTTCGACTTGCGGGAAATCAAAAAAATTAAAAAATCACTACTTAGACTTAACCAAATTTCACGAAATTTTTTGTGTGATCTAGTATGGTAATATACATTGACTCTAGACACTCGGACTCACCCAAGGCCTCACCATCAAGCCGTACTCCGGATTTGGGGTAAAATTGGAGGAAAAAACTCAATTAATTATTAAATCTTGATAGGGAGATGATAATTAACCGAGTGAAAAAAACCTCCCAGAGTAATACTCACTTGTTGGCAAGGTCCTAGGCTACCTAGCTTGTTACAGACTCAATATTGACTCAAAACTCATCATTACTAGCATCACTTATTACAATTCCCCATAGGGCGTGGAATCTGGGTACAAAAGAAAATGATAAGAAGTAGAAGTAGAGTTTAAAAACTCTGTTGAACTGATGATATCTGATGGTACAAGTGTCCTCTAGTTCATCCTTGGGCATAGAGTCTTCACATCATCATCAGGTGCCACTCTAGTGGTCAACAAGCCTCTCCACAAAATTTGAGACTTAGAGCACATTCGATGCTACCCCAAATCAACATCCTAGGGTTTGGAATCAAGCCCTAGTCAAAGTTTGACATCTAGGATAATACTGGTAAATCTAGGGTTTTGTTTTGCAACTAAACCCTAGTAGTAGTCAATCTCTCTAGTATTTGTGATATAACAATCTAGAGTCTATGAAACTATATAGTGACTGTCAAGAATTTATAAATGAGAAATCTACGGTTTACATCAAACCCTAGTAGAAGCTAGTCATGTTGATAAGCTGTGATTGATTGTTGAAGCTCATTTATGAAATCTAGGATCTATATGAAATCCTAGTGAGGAGTCTAACACATGAATTCTGAAATTTGTTAGATACATTACTTAAATTGTTTCTAGGGTTTTCTGTATGAAAGAACTTGTCATATCAGTGAAAGCATTTTGATACCCTAGGTTTAATGAGTTTGATATTTTGTTTGAGTTGTTGATGTGATTTAGGGTTTAACAAAACTTGGGAAGAAGTTGAAGTATAAAAGTATAGTCTCTTGCTGATTATGTTTGTAAAGTCTAGTGCTTCCATTATTATAAGATTTTGTTATGGCTAACTTCATGCTTCTATAGATCTGGTTGTACTTGCTATCTAAGCTGTGCATGTACATCATCTTCAAGATGGTGAAGATGTCTGTAAGAAAAGTTGATATGATAAGCATGATGAGAAGGATGGAAGTCACAGAAGTTTCTCCAATGTCATAAGAAAGAAGTTGATCTCCCTAGGTTAAGAGGGAGCCTGGATAAAAGAAATCTCCCATTGCGTTGCGGTGCCTAAACTTCTTCGTAGATTATGTGTTTTGAGATCTTCCATGTAACTATACAATTATATGTAAATATTGTTAGTTTTTGTAGCATCGGGTGTGTTCTAGCCTTGAAATTTTATGGAGAGGTTAGAATTCATAAGTTCTCGAAAACCTAAAAATTGTTTTTGGAAATTCTGCCTAGAAATGACTTAATTAGATTATTAGTCAATTTTTAAATATTTCCCAAGTCTAAACTTAGGGAATATGATTAATTAATCATAATTAATTATGTCAATGCGTGAATTTTCTAGAGACTCACATGGATCGATTTCAAGTTAATCCTAGCCATCAATTAAGATCCAATCTTGGCCATTGAAGTCTCAACAAAGGATTATAAGAAGAAGTCGATGAGAATTGGAGAAATCACTTGAGCAGCTCAATTTTATTGGGGAAATCGATTTCCAGAGTAGCATTTGTTTGTTGCTAGAGAGAGATTCACTGAGATTGAAGCAGTGAGAGAGGGGCAGAGACAGTGAAGCCGAAGGAGGCATTCCAGTTCCGGTGAGTACATTTGCAGAGACAAAAGTGCCACAGAGAGGCTAATGCAAAGGCAACGCAGTAGCCTCTAGAAGCAATTCTGTATTTGCTCGGGAGAAGAAGAGATTCAGTGCCAAAAGTTGTGCAGAGGTTCTAGAGGCTAGGAGAGTCATTTTCCCAGAAAGCAGTTGACCAGATGGTTTGAGGAGAAGCGGTTCTGAGCTGGGTGACGCAGTGATTGTGTAGAGGCAGTTTGGACGACTCAATTTCGAGCTGAGTTCAGTTCTCAGGTTTGCCTGTGGAGTGAGGAATTTCCTCACTAGTTTTTCTTGCTAGTATTTCTCTGTAGGATTGCCAGTTTCGGCATCCAGTTGTAATCAAATTATTTCACTATTGCAAAATATTAAAACCCTCAGCTGCTGCACCGGTTTTCCCAAGTTGGGTTTTTCCTGGGACTTTCGTCCAAAAATAACTATGTTATTTTATGTGTGTGTGTGATAGCATTTCTTCCAACGTTTATTTATTCCACAATTTTTATTTGTGAAGGTTGCAATGTATTTATTTCGATATTTGATGTAGGAAACAATAGATAAATTGTTAAATAAAATTAACAATTGGAATAACTAATATCAGTTGCTGCAATAGGATTCGGGTCTCCGAATTTTCACAAATATGAATACCCCCCTAGTTAAGAGGGAGTGTTGAAGAATGTAACTAGGTTCGGTCTACAAATTGTACTTGAGTCAAAATGTAATATATTTGTCAAAAGAAAGCAAAAATAATTTTATTATTAATTGAATTGACTTGTTAAAGCATGGGTTTCATGCTTGGGTCAATTGTCTTAGGTGAAGCCTCCATTGTAGGCTTTAGGTTGTTGTCGAAGTCAATTTTGGTTTGGTCAAAGACTCCTCCATCAAAGTCTCCTTTCTGTCGGCCTCAAACAAATCATCATCAAGTCGGCCTAACCTTATATAGAGACACTTCTCTTCAAAGACTCATGTCGGCCTATTTCAAAAGGGAAACTACTATATATAGGAGTGCAACTTTTGACTAAAATTGCAAATATGAACTCGTGAGACCTTAGAGACAAGTGCAGATTAAAGAAGGAAGTTCAAATGATGGATTTCAGTATACCACAGTGAAAAGAAGTCGGATCTTTTTCAGAGAATGAGGATCGGTGAATATACAGTCTAAAAGAAATGTAACTAGCTCAAATTACAGAGAAGATTTTTGATGAAATCAAGTGACAGGGTTTCGGCATACCACAAGGAGATAAGTTCAGATCAATTTCAGAGTTGAACTTGTGTGGTCTCAGAAGCTCTGTGTAAATCTCGATAGATATGACATTGAAGAAATTCGGATAGTAAGGTAATTTGGATCAGAGATTGGTTCGTAGTTCGGATCATCTTCAGAGATGGGGTGAAGTCACAGTCATAGTCATGACATTGCTATAGATTTCAGAAGAAGAATCTAGGCTCAGTGATATGTTTATGGTTGAAGCACTGAGATATATATATGTGTGCGTGTGTGTGTGTTGATATGTATCCCATTGATAAGAAGAAGTACATTCGGTCTACAAATTGTTGAAGAAAAGAAACTCGGTACAACTTCCTGTGGAAACTTACAAATGATTTGAGGTATCTATGATTGCAAGAAGGACTAATAAATGAAGAAGAAAATACAAGGTTGACTTGATGGAGGAAGTCTTGGGTCTAGGTTGTGAGGGTCTTGGTCGTCTCATCTTGTTTTGAATCTACTGAAGGAAGAACTTTGACCGGGTTTTCCCCTAGAGTGGGGTTTTACCCTGGCTGCGTGCCTACATCTTGTGTCTTCTTCTATTTGTTGCTTGGCATTAGTCTTGATGATAAGAAAAGATAAATCGAAAGAAATAATAGCAATAATGAAAAACATCACAAGATAATGTCATAATAAGAGAAATCAATTAACTTGCCACACTTTGGATTTCTCAACAAGGAGGAGCACGACATACATAGTGTGCATGATGTGTCATCTTTACAGAGCAGTTGAAGGCTCAAGTTGGAGTTGTGGTCAAGGGAGTTGAGCATTCATCCTTAGGACCGACCATTGATGAGGTGCAAGTAAATGTAGAGGTATCTAGCAGGACTACAGGACATCCAAATGATAGCCACTAGGAGAAGATTGAGCATCTTAGAACAGATCTATGGTGACGAAGAAAAAGACCCAGACACTTTGAGGTACCATCCTACAACAAATCAGTTAACTTGAGGAGCTTGGAGTTATATGTGCCAAGTTAGCAGCCAAGCTGTCTAGCATTGGGGCATAACTAACGTCCCTAAATAGACAACCAGGGGAGAATATTCAAGAGTTTCAACACAACCCTCATTAGGAGTATGTCGATAGGGCTTGCGGTACTATTTGGCCACCTTTGCATAGTGGGAGGGAGAGTTGGTATATGGAAGAAGGTGCAGATCCTTCTAGATGGTTTTTCAAGGTGGCCAAGACTGAGTAACGAGTTGAAAATTTAGGATCATCCCAGTTAGAATCAGAATGGCGCAACATCAACGTGATGGTATTGTTTCTTGTGTGGGTACTTATGTGCAAGATCTGTGCCAGGGGATGGATTGGCCAGAGATTCTGAGTTGGTATTCTATTGATGGGGTGATTCTTGGGAAGATATTCTTAGCTAGGGACAAATTATAGTTGGAGCCATGGGACATGGGCAATGATGGATGGCCAAGGTGGCAATTGGGATCCATGTGGATCTATTGGTGGCAGGTTGAATTGGAGGTTTGGTTGGGATCCAAGTATTGAGGGATCTATTCATGATTAGGTGGCATGAAGGCATGATGTACCACAATGGTTCACATGGGATCCTGGTATTGGTGTATAAATGATGTGGATTGCTTGAGGGCAAGCAATCTTGGGGTGTGAGGGTTTGTAATATCCCTTTTTTTGATTTCCTTTATGATGCGGTTAGGGTGGGTTTCCAGGGATTAAACATGACTTTAATTAGTCACCTTATTAATTAAAAGAGGGGAAAATGCCAAAAAGGGGAAAGTGACTTCAAAATAAAATAAATGAGTCACTTGAATAAGATATAAGGGAGAAGCTTCTAGAATGGAAATAAAATAATAAAATTTAAGTGCTTCTAGAAGGTTGGAGAGAGATCCATTAGATCTTTAAAAGCGGGGGAAAACAATTCATTTGGGATCATTTTGGTTTAGATTATTGTCTTGGAGAGTTCTTTTGAGAACTTGGTTTTCAGGTTCCGAGAGCCCTTGGACGAAAAACATTGGGTTTCTTGGTGTGTTAGACGAAACCCCGTCTCACTATTGTGGAGATTTCATTCAGAAATCTCATTGGGCATCATCGGCATCAGTTGGTGAGCAGATATGTGGATTGGAGTGGGATTACTCTGATCTCTAATTTGGGCTTCATTTCCAGTGTTTTGAGGAGCTGTTGTTAGCCATTTGCTCCTATTTGTAACAAGTTCATATAATATAATAAGGCTGAATTTAGCTGAGTTGTGGCTATTTCTCATATTTATTTTGAGTTGCTGTATTTTTGGGTTCTCATACTGCTTGTTGGGTGGAAAATTAAATGGTGTAAATTGTGCTATTGGATTGGTTTCTAAATAAATAATTTTTTTGGTGCAAAATTCCAGAAATTTTAGTCTATTTATTTTTCAGAATATTACAACACAGTAAAAACGTCTTTAGGATGGATTGAGCCCTGGGATCACAATCTTTTTCATCTGTCCTAATGAATGCATTTAACTCTAAAGTGGACATCAAACTTAATTTAGCAAATTTAAATTTAACTCTAAACTGGACAGCGAACTTGTAAAAAAGACATTCTGGAATCAAAACAATTGAGAACTTGGACCAACTGAAGACGACATCACATATGATCTTCTAGAATACATACAAACTGATGGTTCCAATACAATACCACATTCCTTGGAAGTGAGGAGGAGCAGCTGAGAAGGGTGTCTTTCCATCTTCCAAAAAGCCTTCCTGCAGAGGGTATGTAGCCAAGTAGCCTATATAAAATACCAGCACTCTTGGAACACTTCAGTGATGTGCTTATATACTTGGTAATTTTAAAATTTCATACTCGTTTGGAGGGATTTCTAAGAAATGTTTACTTGACTACAGAATGATTACCTAGGTTGATGACAGTTGAATTACTTAGCTTTAGCTGCCTGATAGTTGAATGTCGAATGCAGTGATTGATATTTTCAGGATTAGCTTCTCTAACTTGACAAACCTGCTTTCATTGTCTTCGGGTGTTTTGCTAATTTAATTACTTAGCTCTAGCTGCCTGATAATTGAATGTTGAATGAAGCGATTTATACTTTCAGGATTAACTTTAACTTTACAAACCTACTTTCATTGTCTTCTAGTGTTTTGCTAAGGTAGATTTAAATACATTTAGTTTTAAATCCTTTTGTAGACCTTTGTGATTACAGGATCAGTGAAAGGTCAATGTGAAGACCCTTTCTCTAAGGAATTTCTCATCTTTGGTTTTGCAGATTATTTCAGTTATCTTTCCACTTCTTTTCATTGTTTCAACATATATAAAAAAGAAAGACCCGCGAGACTTGCATCATGCTACACTTGGTAAATATGAATGTGTTATGTTCTTCTGCAGACCTGTGGGGGGTCCCTTTGTTTTTCCCACAGGCATCTTAACTTTTCACTTTAGAAAATGGCCCCTGATATTTTATAATGAAATATGAGGGATAGGCAGATTAACTTTTCGATTTTATAGATTAGTCGACTCATCTCAAGTCTGGTTTAACTTTAAAGGAAAACTGTAAAATACTTGCATCTTTGAGAATAAACTTTTGCATGTGTTTATTTCCATGAACTGAAGCATATGGATGAAACCAATATACATAATAAGCTGTTATGCTCACGGATGCAGGTCTCTTATTTTCTGTCTTACTATCAGCAATGGTAACAGATGCAGTAAAAGACCTTGTTGGCCGACCTCGTCCTGATTTTTTCTGGCGTTGTTTTCCAGATGGACACGCGGTCAGTGCTGGTAGCTTGATTGATGCTCCACCCGCACCCCGACCCCAAATTAAATTTGAACTAATCTTCAAGTCTCTTTAAACTTTACAATTTGGACTAATTTTGCAAATTTTCCTTCTGAATTTGTTTCCTCTGTATAGTGTTTTACTTGAGTTTTATTAATCCCCTACTTCCTATGTTTGGATAAATATACAGATCTTTAATAATATAACTGGTGAAGTAGTATGCCATGGGAATCGAAAATCCATTGAAGAGGGACATAGAAGTTTCCCAAGTGGTCACACTTCATGTATGTAACTTTCTATTCCAGTGTGCTTTTATATTTACTGTTATGTAATAGGTGTATGCCTTACCTAGAGAAAGACATCCTCAGCTTCCAAGGTTTATCGAATTCAAGCTTAATTGGCTTATCAATTCGTTGGTTACGGGGGACTTTTGATGTATGACACATCATAGCATTTTCCAAGATAGTTAAATAACATATGATTCTGTTAAAAATAGTGGCTACTGCTGGAGTCAATGATTGTCTCCATTTTTTGAAACAAAAACCTGCCTTCTGATTTGACTGCCTCCTTATCCGACCCTAAATCAACACATTCACTTGGTCATTGTCCCAAAGTCAGCAACACAAAACGAGGGCTCGTTCGTTATAGAACTTAACCAAACATCCCACGACACGAGTTCAAGAAAAAATTGAAATCACCTTCAGGGTTAGGTGGAAGTGTACTATTCCCTACATAACCTCATAGGGAAACCCAAGGGATTCTTCCTGACATTCATGCATGTCGTCCCCGGTAGAAGGTCTATTTAGACTAGTGTGCCTAACCCAAGGGGATTCAAACAAAATTCACCGAGGGCCCAGGAAAAAAAATATCGTAAACATCGGGGAAATATTGATTGGAAAAATATCGGCAAAATTAAAAAAAATACAAAATTATTCATTTTTTCAATTTTTTTGACATTTAAAACAACAACAGTATCAAATAAATGCATTGTGACATAAATATGAAAACAGAACTAATATATACAATGTAGTGCTACATGACACATCAACATTGAATCTTGTCTCAACTCTCGAGTCAGTCTCAAAATATCAACAAAAAATATAATAAATGTATCATCTACAAGGAAATCAGATAAATAAACTAGTGATTCCCTCTGCTTCTTTTACAAGAAAAGATAATGACTCTATTAATGGCTTTTTCTTTGGAGAAAGAAGGCCCTGTGGCTAGTGTTGGACTCTGATCTCCTCTAGAAGTAGTAGGAGGTAGACTCTGATGTCCTCTACTGGTGCTACTCACTTTGTTAGAGTCCTTGAAGGTGGTGCCACTAGCTCATTACCAATCTCAATAGTTACCTCCTCTCCCTCCTCCTCCAACTCTCTCTCCCCTGCTACCTCCTCTGGTGCTGTCTCCTCTAATGAATCAGGGATCAATTTCAAGACAAGTCTCAGTCTCAAACCTCCATTCAGCAGTGGTATTGATCCCATCCAACAAGATGGCATCCATATCAAGTGTTTTTTGAAGTTGCCTCACCCACAATTGGAGATTGTAGTAGACATAGACCATATCGTTAAGGTGTGGGATTTCAATCTATATGAAGGTCATAGATTATAAATTAATAATTATGTTTTTTGAAGTTGCCTCACCCACAATTGGAGATTGTAGTAGACATAGACCATATCGTTAAGGTGTGGGATTTCAATCTATATGAAGGTCATAGATTATAAATTAATAATTATAAGACATAATTTAGAGGGTAACATTTTCAAACCAGCACGTCCTAGGGGCCAGTATGCATAGCAACATTGGCCACAACTGGTTGAGCTAACTCCTTGGGCATCAAATCATTCCCATTTGTGCAAGATAGCTTGAAATTTCTATTCGGTGGCCTGCTGCTTAGTATACCATGTTCTGGTGGTTTTGCAGGGTGTTTTGCAGGTTTGGGATTTTTTTCACTCTATTTGGCAGGAAAGATCAAGTTATTTGACAGAAAAGGCCATGTTTCCAAGCTTGTTATTGTGTTTTCTCCCCTTGCTGTAGCCTCTTTTGTTGGGTTGTCTCGAGTGAATGACTACAAACACCATTGGCAAGATGTTTTCGCAGGTGCCCTTCTAGGTAAATTTCAGAATTTATAGTGAATGACTGGACAGATCAGTTTAATTTTCACAAGTATGAAATTTAGCTGATATGATTTCACGTTTAGATGACAAATTAGTGAATTTGTGTACAGGGTTAACGACTGCAACATTATGCTACAGGCAGTTTTT
Source organism: Pinus albicaulis (assembly GCA_034641835.2). Taxonomy (NCBI): domain Eukaryota; kingdom Viridiplantae; phylum Streptophyta; class Pinopsida; order Pinales; family Pinaceae; genus Pinus; species Pinus albicaulis. The sequence continues at coordinate 82,868,220 of CM076571.1, read as the reverse complement.
CCCTGCCCCTCATGATGATAACTGTGAGATCAATGCTCTTCCTCGTTTGGTCCCTTAGAAGTACCAATGTTTCTTAACGAAAAATTATGTAATTTTGATAAACTTGAAAAGGCCATCTAAAGGAAATCATCAAATTCTGTTTGCAGGCATGCATCCTTACACAATTCTCCCAATTTCTGGGACTGAAAATTCATCAACAGGGAATCAACAGCCTCCATTTCATAGTCCATTATTAACCAATAACACAGTTGCAGATACAGAAATGGGAAGGATTGAACATGCTTCAGATGAGAGGCTTGCACCATGAGATTTTTAAGACTGATGAATTCAAACCATACCTTACAATCGTCTTGGAGATCCATTCACCATTTTTTGTTCATTAATGTTTTCTTTATATATGTGTAACATTATTTGTGTATCATTCCTTTTAAAAACACTATGCGAAACACAAGCTTCACTGGCCCCTTTTTGGGAGGAAAGGCATATCAGCCATGAAATGAGCCTTTTGGTATCTCTGCTGTTTAGGCATCCAGCTCTTGTACCTTTTCAAAAGCACATAGGAGACTCCATGTTAATTAGTGCCGATTATTACAAATTCATCCTGCAATATATGGATGTTTGTACGATAGAACGACTCCTAAAGATTAAGCCCTCTGTAATGTGGTAATGTGGTGTTACTGCAGAAATGTTTTGTTTCAGAGTACAACAATACCTAAAGTTCTTTGGGACATTTTTCAGGTGACAGGTGCTAGCAATTAAAAAATTGTGAACCTAACTAATCTAATCATGCTTTTTTCCCATTTTTTAAATATGCGAATGTTTACGGCATGGGATACATGGTTATATAACATGTAGGAAGTGTCAGAATGTACAATGCATGTGATATATGATTATATATATATGGGAAATGTGTTGAAGAATGTAACTAGTGTTGGTCTTCATGTGAAATAATCTATCATTGATGTATTTATTATATTCATTTTTAGTCAAAGCATGTTCTTCATGCTTATAGAGTCAAAAAGAGTAAAAAATAGATTATTTTGAGTTAAAGAAAAATGTACTTGAGTCATGTTCCATTTGGACATTTGTAAGAAAAGTATATTGAATTTTATATTGAGTCAAAGTCCAAAATGGTCAAAGTCAGTCCTTGGAACAAGTCGGCCTGGGCCTCCAAGAGCCACCTATTCGACCTCTTGGACAGCTATATATTAGAGGCATGTTTGACCGAATTGAAGAGTATCCATTTGACCAACAAGATACATCTGAAATCAGAGAAGAAGAGATGTCAAAGAAAGTCAAAAGAGAGAGAAGGGCAAAGTCAAAAGCAAGATGAAAATTTCAAAATTCCAAATTTGACCGAAATTTTGACCTTAGAGTAGCTCGCACGTGCCATTGTGATTTTTGTGAAAAGGACAAATTTTCGGCCTCCTATTGCAGGACCGAAATTTCTAAACGTTCACCAAATTTGGATGGTTTAACTATCGTTGACCAGATTTGGAGGTGACTTGGAGGAGGGTTGGACTTGACATTTTGGTGGCAGTGGGTTGTCTTGGTCTTGAAATCTCATTTTGGTTTGATTCTATAAGAGAAGGATTCTTGGGTTTTCCCCCTTGTGGGGTTTTGCCCTGACCTGGAGGTTAATTTTTGTGTCTTTTGCATCTTTGTGATCTCTATATTTTCCTAGAAGACTGAATAATTGTATAATTGCTTTATGAAGAAGACTTAACAAGTAGTAAGTGTGAAAATTTCAATTCTGAAATCCTATTGATAAAATTGGATTTAATTATTCTAATTGTTAATTAATTAACAATTTATTTGCTATGGAAAATATTGAACAAATCACACTATAACCTTCACAAATAAAACTACGGAAAATAATAGTGTTGGAAACTGAGAAATAATCTAGCACACATACATAAAAATTGACACACTTGTTTTTGGACAAATGTCCCCTGAAAAACCCAACTTGGGAAAACCAGTGCAACAACCGAGGGTTTTAATTATTATGCTGTAGTGAAATAATCTGAGTACAATCTGGATGTTGAAAACTAACAATCCTGCAGAGAAACACTGGCAAAAATTTCTTGAGGGAAATTACCCTCACTTTGAACAATCTCAACACTTGACTTCCACTGAAAAGTTAGTCGTCCAACTGGGCCTGCGCAGTGTTTGCGTCACATTGGAACTGCCTGTCACACGTGTTGCTCAAATTGACTGCCAATCTAGCCGTCCCACCTGTTGCTAACTAGGAAAATACTTCTCCGACACTCTAGAACCTCTTCCTGGCCTCTGGAACTAAAGACATTTTCTCCCTAGCAAAAATCGAACTTCCCTTTGAGGGTTTGTGCTGCCTCTACGCAACCTCTCAGAGAAAATATCGGTCTCTCTGCAAAGTACTTGTTGGATCTGGAAAAATTTTACTCCTTCACTGCCCCTGCCCCTCTCTGTCTTTGCTTCCTTTTGTGGCTCAAACTCTTTTGGCAATTGATGTTGCTCTCTGGAAAAACGAACTCTCCAAGGAAATCAACCTCAAATGTGTGTTTTCCATCTACC
>CM076571.1:82797811-82865567 GCA_034641835.2 Pinus albicaulis | reverse complement strand
CATGGACCTATAATATTTTGTTGGGACTCCAATGACTAAGATTAAAACTTAATCAAGGGCTAAGATCATATCAAAGTCGATCTGCGTGAGTTTTTAGATGATTCACACCTTATCTCATTTAATTCTCATTAATTAACTAGATTTCCTAAGTTTAGACTTAGGAAATATTTAAAAATAGGTTAATAATCTAATTGAGACACTTCTAGGTGGAATTTCTAAAAACGATTTCTGGTTTATGAACTCCTATGTCTTAGCCTCTCCACAAAGTTTCAAGACCAGAACACCTCCTCTGCTACAAAAACTAACACTCTTCCTTAGCGAGTAAGGTGTTGTAATGTTGACAACATCTTGTCTCTGTATCACCCTCTATCATGCTATTGATGTCTGGCCACTGTGATTTCCTGCCACTTCCCACCAACCATTGCACAACTCTGATGTTGCATCTGTGCTGTTGCTGACCCTATTAAACTGCTTCTAACTTTGCATCTGCACTGCAACTCCCTCTCATCTATTGTTGTTGCAACTGCAACTGAGAAACATCCTAAATATTGAATAAGTTGTGTCTGCTGCATCTTTCTCCTGAGTCCTGATTGTTTCTAGCTATTGCACTGTCCCCTGAAGAATTTCCGCTACTGCTGACTCTGCATTGTGCCACTATGCACTGCTTCCAACACTGCACTGCGCTTCTTAGCCCCTGACTTCTACTAGTTTGCAACTGTCACTTGGGAATCAGATTGCATTACTAACACTGACCCATCTTGCTACTGAATACTCTGGGCCCTTGTAGCAAGGTTATGATCCATGGGGACACCTCAATGGACCCTACCCATCTCTGTGCAACTCTGGGATTATAACTCCATATCGCCCCACCTCACCCCTGGAGGTATAACTGCAAACATGGCAAAATCTTCCTCTAGCCTAGAGCACAAATTATTTATCTCTCGGATGTTGTCACATGGTCTTGCTTCTCCTGCTTGTCCTTCTTCCTGGAATGACACTGCGTATTGTAATGGCCAAGCTCGCTACACCTGAAGCACTTGACCTTAGATAGGTCCCTTTTTTTTTCTTTTCCCCGTCTCTGGTTGGGGCCCTTTGATGCTGGGGGCCACATTTTCCTCTTCCTTCTCACCCTTCACAACGTTGTTGCTGCTTCTGCTAATGGTGCTCTTTACTAGAGCCCACCTCAACTCCTCCTGTTGTACATCGGACCACATCCTGTCCCATCCAGGAAATGCGTCTCTACCCAAGATACTTTGGAAAAACACTTGTCACTCCTCTGAAATGATGTTCAGTTCTAATCGTACAAGCTTTGTCGGTTAAGGTTCCTCTCCAACTTTTGAAATATTATCGCGGACCTTTTGAATCCTGACGAGGAAGGGATCTATGCCTTCACCCTTCTGCATCCTGATACTTCTTAGCTTCTCTTAGAGAAACATCTTCCTATGCTCAGAAGAACTCTGATATCGCTGGAAGAGAGCATCCCACATCTCCTTGGTAGTGTTCTTGCCAGATATATGTGAGACTATATGATCTCAGACTCCATCCAAGATCATCCGCTTCGCCTTTGCCATTTCTTTCTTGTACTCCTTCAACTGATTTGCATCCTAGGGTACTACCACCACATTCTCTGCATAGACTTTCAGGCTAAATTCATCCAGAAGGAAGGACATTCTAGCCTTCCAAATGACATAGTTGGAGGCTCCCTCCAACCTATCCTTATCTCTAAGCCCAAATGTGGCCATCTCGAATTTGGTCGAAAATATCCCTCTTACTCTGCTTGGCCATTGAATCTGCTATTCACACTCCCTGTTGGAGTGAGAAAATTTGCTCACAGCTACTACCAATTTGCGAATGAAAAATCAGGTCTCCAAAACTCGAAACCCCCTAAGAGAAATTTTCCCTTTGTGCGTGCTTTTCTCTGCCAACTGACACTAATTCTGCTGTAACAAAACCCTTCGTGTCCAAGCAAGGAGTCTGCTCACCGAAAATCTGATCTGCCTCACCGGAAATGCTTTCCAACTTTGCTACTCTTGCTAGAACTGCTCTTAAGCTCTGCAGTTTTTTCTTGTCATATGCATTAGAAAAATCAAACACTTTGCACAACAATTCGATTTGATAAACCAACTTCTGCGCAAATATGAAAATCGTGTTGCCGGACTCCCTCTGAATCTAGACGATTTCTTCTTTTCGCTTCTGAGATAACCGCCTGATCAATCTCACTCTGAAGCCATGTGAAAATTTCAATTCTGAAATCCTATTGCAACAATTGGAATTAATTCTTCTAATTGTTAATTAATTAACAATTTATTTGTGAAGACAAATATCAAATAAATCACACTGCAACCTTCACAAATAAAATTGCGGAAAATAATAGCGTTGGAAATTGAGAAATATTCTAGCACACATACATAAAAATTTACACACTTATTTTTGGACAAATGTCTTTGGAAAATTCCATCTTAGGAAAACATATGCAGCAGCTGAGGGTTTTAATTATTATACAACAATGAAATAATCTGAGTAAAATCTGGATGTTGAAAAATGACAATATTGCAGAGAAAATGGTGACAAAAATTTCTTGATGAAAATTACCCTCGTTCTGAGCAGTCCCGACACTTGACTGCCACTGAAAAGCTAGTTGTCCAACTGGGTCTACATAGGTTTTTCGTCACACTAGAGTTGCCTGTCACACAAGAGTTGCCTGTCACACATGCTTCCTGAATCGACTACCAATCTAGCCATCTTTCCTATTTCTAATTAGGAAAATGATTCTCTAGCGCTTTGGAACCCCTTCTTGGCCTCTAGAATGGAAGATGTCTTCTCCCTAGCTAAAATTGAACCACCCTTTGAGGGTTTGCGCTTCCTTTGCGCAACCCCCGGGATAAAATCTCGGCCTCTTTGCAAAGTACTCACCGGATCTGGAAATTTTTTCGCCGAATTCACTGCCCCTACCCCGATTTGTCTTTACTTCACTCTCTGGATCAAACTCTTTTGACAACTGTTGTTGCTCTCTGGAAAAACCTCCAAGGAAATCGACCTCAAGTGTGTGTTTTCCATCTACCCATCAACTTCTTCTTATAATCTTATGTTGGAACTCCAACGACCAAGACTAAAACTTAATCAAGGGCTAAGATCATATCCGAATCGATCCATGTGAGTTTCTAGATGATTCACGCCTTATCTCAATTAATTTTTAGTAACTAACCAAATTTCCTAAGTTTATGCTTCGGAAATATTTAAAAATAGCCTAATAATCTAATTGAGACACTTCTACGTGGAATGCTAGAAATGATTTATGGGTTATGGAGAACTCGTGTTTTAACCTCTCCACAAAGTTTCAAAATTAGAACACCTCCGATGCTACAAAAACTAACAATAAGAAGAGTGATAACATTCACAAGTAATTATCTAAAAAGAGAAATCAATCATAATCTACACTCTAATTGGTTTCTCAACATTGTTATAGCAGCCTGAGGGCTGCAACACCACATTCACACTCTCAGATGCATATAAAAATGCATTTCAAATTAATGCCCCAATAAAATTTAAAATCTGGCAAACTCAATAATAATAATGCAGAAGCTATCTGTATCTCCAATTTCTGATTTGAGATCTTATAATAAAATTCTTATGGTTATAAAAACCATACAATTCCAACCCAGATTCAAATTCTATTGCGGAAACCTTGCTTTAAAAAATCCTTGATTCGAAACATTATAATAAGACTCATCTCATGAATTCAAATCAACATTCAACTTTTCAATTGAACCCAAAATTTCAACTTCGCCCTCACCTCATGGGAGTTCAAGCCAACATTCAAACTTTGTAAAACTCAATATATAATATTCCCACAGCTTACCATTCACATATAACTACTATGGGTAATTTCTTTTAATAAAGAAATTCTTTATTATTCCTTCCATCAATAAATGCGCTCACAAATCAATACGCTGTTTGGCCACTTATCATCTCATTTCATACAAAATTCAATTTTGCATATAAAATAGCAATAGTCGATAACATTATATCTGGGTCCATGGCTTTTATAATCTCGCATTTAATAATGTTGATTGGCCTTGTTGTAGCACAATATCTCTCAACCAAACTCGAGAGATTTTCTTAGTAATTCAAGGTTGTTGACGAATTATTAAGATGAACTGGAACATGTTCAAGCTGTTAATCACAAGCTCAAAATATATTGCTAAATGTATCAGTAGATTAAAATGGGGAAAAGAGAAGTAGGACGTCTCTATAGTCCAGTTGAATGTGATACAATTGTTAGCTGACATAGCACTTCTGCTACAAAGGCTTGAAGTTGTGGAGATGGTATTACCTCTTTACATTAAGAGCTTGGAAGAGTCTTACGGCTTGAGCTTTTTGATATAATAGCTCACATGGCAAGCTTAGGCTTTGAAAGAATCATATCATAAAACAGTGGCGTTGCTAATAAGCAGTTGTTTAAGACGAACTCCCTATTGTTGGATCAATTCAAAGCAAAACATTAGCTCCAGAAGCTACTACAGAAGGCGTTGAGATTGTGCTTGGCCCTTTCATTTTAGATACCTCTGGTCCTAATGATGCTAAATTAAAGTCTGAATATTGTCACCGACTATTGGCTTTATGTTCTAAATAAGGTTTAATAGCAGAATCAAAGATTGGTAGAGCTGATTTGCTAAGGCTACTTATGCTATCTGTTGCTGAAGATATGTTGGAAAAAACGTTTGAAAGTGCAAACATAAAACATCTCATTCTTTTTACTGAACAAGTGTAACCTTGTTCCTGCTCGGGCTACAAAATGGGGGTTTCATGCGCTCTTACGGGAGTATCGCACTCTTGCTTTCCACGCAGGATCACAAATTCATGTGGCAAGAGTTGTCTTCTTTCAGTTCTTAGAGTAGCACTTATGCCAGGATGCATCTGAACACGTTGGTGAAATTCTTTGTCAAGTTAAAAGGGATTATTTCAGAAGAGCTTATGAATTGCAGGATTGAATGAATGGCAGTGACTTCATCTGTCAAATTGCGCAAGATACCAAGCAAATGATTGAAGGGCGAAAAATTACTTACACAAAAACGCAGACCCTCCTAGGTCATGATTTTCGTTTTCAAATTGTGGGCAAACGGAGGAAAATTTCAAAAAACCGCGATGTGGGTTTTTTGCAGAATATGCCCAATTGACTTCTGCAAGGAAATTGCTCAGAAATCCAAATCGGTTTTAGAGATTTCAATGATTCTTCAAATGTCTGTTTTTCCATAAACGTCTTTCAAAATTGGATTTGACTCATTCTACTGAAATTCGATTTGTGTTTGACGTTTTTGTCCACATAAGAGATTGTGGATCCATAAGGAACAGATCGAGTGAAATACATAACTGCTCATCGACTTCAGCTTGGCTTTCTCCTTGATCGCTTTAAGGTTCGGTCAAACATTGCAAGAACAATTTGCAGAATCATATGCTGAGATTTTATCCGCTCAAAGACCACATTTACCAAGCTCTATTGGGGAAGCAAACACATATAACATCGAAGTTGAATCAACGACTCGGATCATCCGGCTCAGATCCAATGTTCTTGCGGTATCACAAATTAAACGGAATTTATGAGAGATGGTGCCCCCGCAGAATGGTTTATGTTTAAACCGTTATTTACAAAATCTATGGTCATGATACATTACGGCATCACTTAGCCTTTTCTCAAGAAATCACTATCAGTGCTTCCGTAGGCAGTTATTGGTTTTCTAAAACCATGGGTGATTTTGTCATTAATACCTACGGGTGTAATGGTGGGACCCAATATGTACCATTCGTTCTTTTTATGTGCCATAGAGTAAGATCCTATTTTTGGTTTTATATTATATATTATATATATATAATATTAAAACAGACATATTGTAAATCTAATTAATTCCAAAATTTCCAAGAATCAGTTTTAAAACTGATCATAGTAGTTAGGAAGTTACTTTAGATGGCAGACATAAAAGCAGAAGAAAGGAGAGGAGCTGGGGTTCCGGTTTTTAGACCTCCAGACAGTGATCTTTGTATTCGGATTTCAAGTGATTAATGAATGAAAAGCAAGCTTCTAGCATTCGTTGATATTGATGCGTCTTCTAGTTTACATAATGTATTTCCTGTCTTTGAATAAAATGAAGTATTGAAGCAGCAGGTCTCTTTTTACGAGTGTAAATAAGAGTTAAAACCCTTAATAGGCGCTCCTTCATTTTAGTCGTTCCTTTCTTATAATTCTTCTAAAGTTTGAGATGATAGATTCTGTACAACAGCGTATCATCTCAAACGATTCCATGAAACTCTCAATCGATTTCAACCCCGATCTTCAACGCACTGCATGTTCTCAAACAATATGCCTATTTTCTCCTCGAATGCCCCTTTGCGATATCAGTTCCAATTGATAATTATATCCAAGCAATTTTATACTTCGAATTAAAGGTCCAAGCGATTTCTTCAATAACATCGATCCATTCTGTGATCGATGCTAAATTTCTCAATAACCACAAATCACACAGAATTCAAGATTCTGCCATCAAGCCACATACTCTAAAGACGTAGGTTGAAATTCAAATAACAGAATTCCCCTGTTCCTGTAAATTCATTTGCACATAATATGCATTCAAAACACAACTCAGAAATTGAGTTTTCCCTTGTATTAAAATCAATATCTACATAGGATTTCCCTGGCCTGATCTTCTATATCAGTGGCCTTTCCCTATAATTGCCCAAAGGCTTACAAACAAAAACCTGTTCCTATTCTAATCAATCTCTCCCCAAATCTATCTATAATGCCTTTGAGGCTTACATTTTATACAAATGGTCCTGAATCTATTTTTGTTTTTCAGTTCCAGTGTTTCCTCAACAATTCCCTATGAATCTTATTTAATCCCTAAGGATCTTCTTTCCTCCACAATTAATGAAACAAACTCTAATTTAGAATTTACAAAATCCCTCAATCCCTATACACTCTCAATTCACTCATGTTCTCAAACATTCGAGAACATTTACAATTCCTCTCAATATTTAATTAAAAATCATTAAAATTCCTCAAAATATTTATAAAAATCCAACTCCTTTGAAAACTCAAAAACCCCTAAGTTTAATAAAATACATGGAATTTGCTTTTAGCCTAATGCCCCTGCATCAGACTCCCAAGGTCAAAATTAATCATGATCTCCTGATCATGTGCCTTTAATCTTTGCCTCCTGGATCCCATACTTGGTTTTGCTGTTGTCCATAAGCTACATTATTTTTCTGTTGTACTTCTCCAGGTTTCCATATCTTGTTCTGCATCTTGCCACTAGCTATGCTTTCACATTATCTTCTTGTCTTTCCTTTGCTGAAATTTCTTTGCCTTCTTGCTGTTGTTTGCTTCTTTTGAGACACCTTCATCATCAATCTTCTGATGCTTTCAATTTCTCTGTCTAGCTTTTCTTTTTTCTGGAAAATACTCTGCCTTTTGTTGCTGCGTTCACTTTCTGCTGCTGCCAATACTATTGTTGTTGCCTCTCCGATTGTTGCTTTTGCTGTAGCCACCATAGATGTTGCTAACATTGTTGTTGCTGTTACTGCCTTCAAGATTGTTGTTGTCGCCAATGTTGCCTCCTCCCAAACATCCTGAATATCTCTTAAGATATCTCCCTCTGCAAAATTCTTCATTTGTTCATCACCTGCAAATTTACTTTGAAAAAATAAATTATCATTTAATTCTCTACCTGCAGTAACATATTCATTTATTTCTCTTTGTATACTAGTAAGTATAATTAACTTTGACAAACTAGTATCTGCTCCTATTTATTTCACAACTTCAGGATCTTCATTTTAGTGTTTGTAATTCCTTTCTCTTGTTCAAATGTTTCCAGCAAACATTTCAGCCATTCCCTTTTAACAAACACATCATACTGCAAATTAGTTTCAGCATAACCCTCTTCTTCTTCTTTGACAATCTTCAGTAATTGTCCATCATCTCCTTGATTGATTTTGACAATCAAATCAACTTCTTCAAACACTGTATCTTCATCCTTTATCAGAATAGAATTTTGATTTTCCATCATTGTGTCAGTTCTAAACATCTGTCCCATAGTCTTCTCTTGGTCAATCAGAGAAACTAGCTCCTCCTTGTCATCAACAATAACAAGTTTCTGCATATAAGACATGACTCTCTCACCTTCCTTCTGCAACAACTTATCTTCATTCAAGACAACTCCAAGAGATGAATTTCCTTCTGTAATACCTGTAAACATAGTCAATTTGTCAGTTTCAAAATTACAAGACCCAATGGTCTCATTTGATGATCCAGTCGCCAAATCTTCCTTCTGCAGTTCCAAGTCTCTTCCAAGACCCAGAAAATATTCACTGTCTTTCTTCTTAGACAACACATCAGTATGTTGTTCTGAGTTTTCATTTAATTTCTTTGTCAACACATCAGTATGCTGATTTACATCCTCCATTACACTGTCAGCTAGTCTCTGCTTCTTTCCATCCTCTGTTTCATGAAGGTCTCTCTACTTTGATTCACCAAAATGAACTTCTTCATTTTGCTGAATCATTATTTTATCCTTATCCTCTGCTTCCTGACTATCATTCATGAAAATTTTCCTGCCTTGCTTCTTCAGCAAATTATCTTGTGCATAGATCCTCTGTTTCTCCAATTCTCTTATCTGAAGATCTAATTTTCTATACAATTAAACAATTTCATTTGGAGTAGAATTTGGAAATTTCACATGAATTTCCATACCTTCACTTGTTCTTGAACAATAATCAGATGGCCCTTCTTTCTCTGTCTCAATATTCTGCTGAATATTCTCATTAGACCTCTCTATCTCCTCTTCCTGAGATCTTGCTATCACAACATTGATCTGAACAGATTTCAGATTCAATTTTCTCTCCTAAACAAAATCTAAAGCTTTCTCATTTTCCTATGATGTACCTGCAAACATACACAACTCATTAGTTTTAAAAACACAAGACTCTTCAATCTCGTTTGCTTCTTCAAGCACTTCCCCTTGAACAAATTTGCATGTGGAATCTTCAAATTCCATCTTTGATTCAAACAATCTGAGTTCTTCCTTCAATAAGACAATCTCCTTTTGCCTCCATTTCATTTGCAATGGTTGCCAAATTATTCTCTTTCCCTTCAGTGGAAAGATCCATCCTCCTCTCTGGTTTTCCTCTTCTTGCAGCCACTCCTGTAGTACTTCCAGTTGTACTTTCATCACTGCAATTTCTCTTTCTCTATCCTTCATCTTATCTCTGTGGCATTATCTAGAACCTCTTCTTTGATCCTCCATGATAATCTTCTCCATGGGCTTCTCACTCATTATGAGTTGCACTAAGCCTCTGCAACAACAAGCTCTCCTGCTGCCACTTACCTCACCAATCCTTTCTCTGGACTTGGTCTTTTGGCAAGTACTGGTTTCTGGAACCTCTTGAGCACTTTCTTCTGCTCTCTCTAGGCTATATCCTCAACTCACCTTCTCTTGAGAACACTGCAACTGTTCTCCCTATTCAACCTTCAGCTGAATATTGGGTTCACTGCCATCACCATCAACACTTTGTCTTCATCATATCTGCAACCATAATTCTGCAATCATAATTTAAAATCAGAAAATTATCTCAACTTTAAGATCCTGCATGATCTTGTTCTCTTCATTTCTGTAAATGCCTGTTCACTGCAATTCTGTGTATTTTCTGCATATCAAATTTAGATATGATCTCTTTTCATTTCTCATCACACATATACATTCAGATTTAATTAAAAAATATATCTTCAATTTCAATCAGAGCTTTCCTGCTCTGATACCACTTGATAGCAACCTGAGGGCTGCAACACCACATTCACACTCTTAGATGCATATAAAAATGCATTTCAAATTAATTCCCCAATAAAATTTAAAATCTGGCAGATTCAATAATAATAATGCGGAAGCTATCTATATCTCCAATCTCTGATTTGAGATCTTATAATAAAATTCTTATGGTTATAAAAACCATACAATTCCAACCCAGATTCAAATTCTATTGCGGAAACCTTGCTTTAAAAAATCCTTGATTCAAAACCTTATAATAAGACTCATCTCATGAATTCAAATCAACATTCAAATTTTCAATTGAACCCAAAATTTCAACTTCGCCCTCACCTCATGGGAGTTCAAGCCAACATTCGAACTTCATAAAACTCAATATATAATATGCCCACATCTTACCATTCACATATAACTACTATGGGTAATTTCTTTTAATAAATAAATTCTTTATTATTCCGTCCATCAATAAATGCGCTCACAAATCAATATGTTGTTTGGCCACTTATCATCTCATTTCAAACAAAATTCAATTTTTCATATAAAACAGCAATAGTCAATAACATTATATCTGGGTCCATGGCTTTTATAATCTCGCATTTAATAATGTTGATTGACCCCACAATTCACTTCTATATTTCGACTTTGATTTAAAAACCAAAGCACCGACAAACATTATGTTATGACCATATTAACATACCTCTATAAATTACCACGCAAATTCGAACGCGTCCTCCATTGGATCTCCGTAGATCCCAATTGGACGGTAATCGCATACATTTAAACCCTGTGACTTATTCACCAAAAGTCACGCGAAATTGATGGTTTCCAGAAACCACCCATATCGCCTTCGCACTACGTGTCAAATGCTGGATAGTATCGCGTGACTTCTCAATGAAACTGCTTACTAGTTTAAAATCACGCGAATACCATATTTGGTTTTCAAAAACCACACCATGCTTAACAAGCCATCGCTGCATCATTTCTCATTCAATACAGGATCTCTGTAAATCTTATGCTCTAACGCATCTCGGCATCTCGCAATTTAACGAACCCTTGACTTATGGTTCCAAATCCAACCTCCAACTCTGTTCCATCGATCCGCTTTGTGATTTACAATTTGTTGGCTTCTTTCAACTACACCATCACTATATAAACTCCGATTCAAAACCTGCGCCTTCGACTCAGCGCCCTCGATTCAAGGTTCCATGGAATTGGATTCCATTACGCTGCTGTTTAATTTTAACAATTTAAACATGTTTTTAAAACCCTCTCCATATACGTTCCACTTGTTGTGAGTTCACAAATTCCGCCCTTGTTTCATTCACGGTCACGAATCTTGTTCACTGAAGGAAACTCTTCCATTTAAGTCAGGTTTCACTCCACGGCTTTTACACAACAGAATTCCATGAAACTTTCAATTGATTTCAACCCCGATCTTCAACGCACTGCGTGTTCTCAAACAATATGCCTCTTTTCTCCTCGAATGCCCCTTTGCGATATCAGTTCCAATTGATAATTATATCCAAGCAATTTTATACTTCGAATTAAAGGTCCAAGCAATTTCTTCAATAGCATCGATCCATTCTGTGATCGATGCTAAATTGCTCAATAACCACAAATCACACAGAATTCAAGATTCTGCCATCAAGCCACATACTCTAAAGACGTAGGTTGAAATTCAAATAACAGAATTCCCTTGTTCCTGTAAATTCATTTGCACATAATATGCATTCAAAACACAACTCAGAAATTGAGTTTTCCCTTGTATTAAAACCAATATTTACATAGGATTTCCCTGGCCTGATCTTCTATATCAGTGGTCTTTCCCTATAATTGCCCGAAGGCTTACAAACAAAACCCTGTTCCTATTCTACTCAATCTCTCCCCAAATCTGTCTATAATGCCTTTGAGGCTCACATTTTATACAAATGGTCCTGAATCTATTTTTGTTTTTCAGTTCCAGTATTTCCTCAACAATTCCCTATGAATCCTATTTAATCCCTAAGGATCCTCTTTCCTCCACAATTAATGAAACATACTCTAATTTAGAATTTACAAAATCTCTCAATCCCTATACACTCTCAATTCACTCATGTTCTCAAACATTCAAGAACATTTACAATTCCTCTCAATATTTAATTAAAAATCATTAAAATTTCTCAAAATATTTATTAAAATCCAACTCCTTTGAAAACTCAAAAACCTCTAAGTTTAATAAAATACATGGAATTTGCTTTTAGCCTAATGCCCCTACATCACATTGTTTCAGAGCTAAGGTGAAGGAAAGAAGATCATAATTTGTTATTTGAAGACACGCTTACATCATCTCTCTCTCTATCTAAGGCAAAAGAAAGGAAGGCTTGGAGATCACACACTTGAAGACACCATTGAAGTAGCAACTATCTCACTTGAAAATATCTTTGAAGAATAGTCTTGTAGCAACTCTCTTTCAACTAAGTACTCCTTCAAGTCCCTATGTCTAATCAAATGACATCATTTTGCAAAGAAGGATACAAGCTTGAAGGTGCATCTAATTTCAAAGCTTGGAAGAAGAGGATTGATTTAGTTCTCATCGAAAATGAGGTCATGCAATTTGTTGAAGGAAAAGTTCCAGCAACAGATATAGACAATGCTCATGAAGTAGCCAAGTATAATAAGGGAGAAGTGAGAGCTCAAAGGATTTTATGTGAGTCTCGTTGTCGCTCAGATTGTACAGGAATTGCGACAACAACTCAAGGCATGGTTTGTCACTCTGATCCCCGCCCACTCCGTTCTAGTTGTTTCCCATCATCAGAATATGTGAGGTTGTCTTTGTGGAAATAATATGATGAGAGACAAGTTGACAACCAACTTGTCTAGGAGACACAGTTGAGTGTCCTAGTGACTTGGTTAAATCTTAGCAAGATTTAAGGATTCAATTAGATTTAGAAATGAGACTAGTGCCTTATGAAGTCAAAATTCTTGCTTGTTTCAAATTAAGATCAAACAACTGGATGGAAAACCACTGCTTAACTGATTAAATAACTTATATGAGATGCAAGTCCTAAGTTATAAGTATGATGCAAGGATCTTGGTTACTTTTTTAATTATATGCCTAGTCTAAATGAAACCTCTCTTTTAATTGTTTTGAGATCATTCTTTAGAGTAGGTTGTGGGATGGAAGCCAACAGGAAGCAAGTAGAGACTTGATTAATGATACCTCCCCCTATGTTCCAACCACCCAGTGACTCCAACACTGCAGAGACTGTGATCTGACAACTACAAGGTCACTATGTTAACCACTAAAAATGGGTTGAATCCCTTAAGCTAGATGAGAAAGGGTTGTCATAAGAGTCTATCAACCAAGCTCATGCTTGGAGGTAAATTATTAGTGCAAACTATGACTATAATGCTTATGCAATGGTTATGAGTGAGTTTTTAGCTTAAGATTATCTTAATGTTTTAAGTACTTTAAGTTATGATGAATCTTTAAAGACAAGAGTATTTATAAATCGAATGCAATCTTACAGCCAGGAAAATAGCAATAACTTAGTGCCAATGTCAAATCCACAAGATGCTAATTACTCAAGATAGACAATTAACAATCTTATGCCAAGATTATGTTCTTAGACAATGCCAATATTGAAATATGTTCAACTAGAATTTTAAGATGACAATTTCTCAAGATAGACAACAAAATCACCAAATCCTAGTAAGATTATGAAAGCGAACAAGATTATGAACTTAACTTAGAGCACTTATTTAACAATGTTTCAACCACAATCTCAATAAGATCTTAATGCCAAAGTGACTTAGATCATCGATACGATTAGAAGATGTTTGAGTGATTTAAGTGCAAAGTTTGACGATTCTTATAGCTAACACGAGACAAGCAATTGTTAGAACTTAACAACATAAACCACTATGAACCAAATAAATCGTGAAATAACCACTTATGATGAATTTAGGACAACAACACGTAAATTACTTCCAATCAAGAAATTAGTAAGCATATGAAACTGACAAATGACCAATAAGTTGCATAATGACTTGCCAACTGATAGAGCAACTTTTCCAATATAAATTAATGAACTTTTATACCAAGTAAGATGTTATATTCAGAAAACATTAGATCTGAGTATTGCCTTTTATGCAAAGATATCATCCACTAGAAATTAGATATCTATGCCCAAAGATTGATGCCAAAGACACTTAGATGTTGTGATAATATGCTATAAGCCACACCAATAAAATGTATGCCCTTTCGAATTTTCTTTTCAAATTTATATTAAATTTATATATTCAATTATGCAGAGATATTTCTACAAGAAAATGACTATATCTAAGCTAGATATTAAATGTCCAAGAAGCCAAAACAGTAGAAATTTTTTACCATGAAATTATTAAGGTGTTTAGACTACTTAGATATGATTTTAGGATATCCAATTTCACTATTATGAAATAAATATGACAACTGAAGCTAAACAGTGACAAAGTGAGGGTTTAGAGAGCAAACCCTAGACACAAGGCCTTGTAGAATACTTTCCCAAATTTGCCAAAATTTCTCTAATGATTATGCCACCTGAAAATACAAATTTTTTACCAATTTTCTCTACAAAACACACCAAGTGTTTAGTCCAAAAAAATTAGAGATGAGCAAAGAACAAATTAGGGCCAAGGAGAGCTAGCAATAAGCCCAATATGGCTAGCGTTGGGCTAGAGAAGGCCTAGCGATTAGGGTCTGAGGCTGAATGAAGGTTGGAAAGGGTAAAAAAAAGGCCAAAAGGGGAGAGTGAAGGGCAGAAAGGGAGGATGGAGGAGGCTAAGGAGAGAATGTGGCTTAGAAAGCCCACGGTAAGCCTACAAGGCTGTAGTCTAGGGTAAAGGAGGGGGGTTGAGTGCCACAGAAGCTACGAACAAGCCTGAAAAGGCCCTAAAACCCTGGCGTTGAGGGAAAAAGAGGAGGTCAAGGAGGGAGGAGGATGATGCAAGCCTTCGGGAGGCCCTAAAAATGATGACGTTGGGCCAAAAAGGCTACACAGGGCTAGGAGAGGTTGACACTAGCCTTGGAGGAGGTAGATCCGAGTTTAGAAGCACCAAAACTCGAAACCCTTACTCTGAAAAAAATTAATTTGCTTTATATTTGAAATTTGCTACAAATTCTTCAATGGTTGACCCTGCAAAAAATTTTAGAGGCTAGATTTTACCCTCAAGGGCCTAGATGTAGCTTTATTCCAACTCTTTCTTATTGATCTAACCTGCAAAAATGGAGATAAAGATACTCAAAAGCCCAATATATACACAAATTCTCAAAACCCAAGTTAGAGAAAAACAATTTACAAATATATTATACAAATTTATTTACAAATGTACAAATATACAAGGTTTTTTTTAAAATAAATTTTGAAAAATAATTTTTTGTTTAGAAATTTGTTTCATAAATGGTTGAGTGTATTTTTAAGAATAGATGCAAGCTATAACCTTAGCGAAGTTAAATCAATCATAAAAAATATTCGAAGTCCAAACAAGGTCGTTCTACGTACGCAGTTTGGTGTTGGAAATGTTGTCATTGATGGCATAGGAGGCAGCAAAGAAGCAAACGGAGGAAGTGAATATAAAGGTAGAGCCGTTATCACAGCAGGAAATATAGAGGCAGAGCGACAGAAGCAACAGAGGTAGAGATACAGCCGTTATTCCGAGAATCGCTACCTCAGCTGGAGGATATATATAAAATTCCGAGAATCGCCTTAACCGGCAAGATATATATATATATATATATATATATATATATATATATATATATATATATATATATGTACCTTAATTTTGTGAATTACCTTACCCATGCGTTATATATATATATATATATATATATTCCGAGAATCGCCTACCCCACTGGAAGATACGCTATAGATTGGAGCGGCAATGTAATGCATATATATATAAATCTCATTCCGAGAATCGTATACTCCAGCGGCAAAGTATATATTGCGCTTTATATGTAAAGGACTATAGCATATATATATATATATATATATATATATATATATATATGTATAGCCATATGTAGCGCGAGATTCAAAGAACCAAAGTACCATAAGGCGGAACCTGGCACGTCGAGGAAGAAGTGGAACCGTGACCGAGAGGAACAGTAACGGCGGTTTGGAGCTGAACGGTGGTTTTTATCGCACCGCTTTTGCGGGTTGAGCGGTATTCAAGAGGTTGGCTCCGATTCCATAGAATGGGCGACACGCGTCCCTGTACGACTCCACAAAACCGCTTGTCACTGCGCGCCATCGCGCATTATTGTTCGACTCAGGATGCCTAGCGATATTGTTGAACATCGTTGATCTGGGAAGGGGTCATCGGATGGCGGTCACTTGCTATAGATGAGCGAAGGTTACCCAAGGTACGGCGCGCCATCGCACGTTATTGTCCGTGCAAGTTGCCCGAGCGATATCCGTCAGATCATCAAAAGCCGTACAATGTGATGTCCGCCGTTGGATGTGGTAGATCGTTAACGCTGCGGCCCAGTCCAACTCGCAACTATTGAATGTTAACTCTCGTGCCAGTTTACCGCGCGATGTTTGTAGGATCATAGGTTGAAAGAGTGATGAATTATCCACCATTGGATCATGAATGAAGTCGCAAGGTGATAAACAAGGTATGGCGCACATATTGAATTGAACCATCGCATTGCAACCATCGCATCCATTGCAACCATCGCAACCATCGCAATATCGCAATATCGCATATCGCAGTTCGTTGAAACTGCACAGCAACTATCACAAATAGAAGTTTGCAATTGCGATTAATCGCATCGCATCAGAGTAATCGCAAATTTCTTCCAGAGTTGTTCATTAATATAAATTCCATGGTTTATTAAGAAGGTTAGAAAGGGTTTTATTGTTGATGGTTCATGATAAAGATTGTGGGTACTTCGTTATTAAAAGGTGTTATAAAAACACCGAGCGTTGTTTTATGTAACGGTTGCGATTGTATTGAAATATGCCGCGTGGTCTATGGACCCACGGGCCTCGGCTTACGGTGGAGGGCGATTATTAATACAAAACGATTGCGATATATGTCCGTTCCGTTTGCAGAACTTACCACATCAACAAGACACTTACTGTGTGTAAAGGGTTGGAATATGCCCAGATTTAAAGTCAGCAGTTACACTTATATAAAATGCATTGATATAAAAAGCACAGTTACACGTATGCAGCAGTTACACCACAGCAGAGGGCAGAAGAGCAAACAGAGATGAAAAGAGATAAAACACAGTCACAGAAAAGACAGACACAGTCAAAGAAAAGACAAACGCGCAGCGAGCCAAAAGACTAAATGAGTTGCGCTGGAGTTCTCATTGTAATTTGAATATAAATGTTTTAATTGATTTTTATTGTTTGTGATGCATTGGCAAGTCTCCGGAAGAGAGCAAATATCCCGCTGTAACATTAAAATAATCACCTGCATTTATATTTATTGAATGAGCAGATAAAAGGAATGAGAAGATAGAAGCCAAAGAGTCATGACTGTTCACTCCAAACTCTTTGTGAAATACAAAGAGTCATGTGAGGAAATCTATAAATAATATTAACTGGATATGCATAAGAGAGATTAGAGAGAGAAAATATAGAGAAGGCAGAGTATAGAAGTGTAAGGCAAAGAAAATTAAGAAAAGAAGAGCAGAAAGAGAAGCTACAGAATAGAGCTAATATCTGAGGTAAATCAGCAAACATTCAGTTTGATAAATTGAGGAAGTTGGAGCTTCCCTATCAAGTTGCAACTTGATAGCTGTCAGTTGTAGCTGACTGAGGTTGAAGCCTCCTGTAGGTTGGTGCCTGCAGAAAATTGAAGGGAGTTGGTGCTTCCTTGCAAGTTGTAGCTTGCAGAATTGAGGTTGGAGCCTCCTGTAGGTTGGTGCCTGCAGAAAAACAGTGGTGAGAGGGAGTTGGAGCTTGCCTTTGTATCACAACAATAATAAGATGTGGTTTTCTCCCTTTATGGGTTTCCACTTATATCTGGTGTCTCTGTGCATGATGTTTATGTGTTGATCTGATTTATATCATCTGCTTAATACCTGCTGCTCTCATATTAAGTCTGATGTTATATTATATTAATACTTGCTGCTCACATTCTAAGATTACTCACATATTAAGTTGGACATGAAATGAAGGTGTAAATAAGGTTTAATAAAAGGTTTAAAAGATTATGAATGTGTTAAACTGATTCACCCCCACTCTCAGTTTAACTAAGAGTTCAACATTTGGGGAACCTGCAAACACTATATATTTTCTCCAAGAAAGTTTGTTAGGAATATGTCGAATCAGATCACCTAAGATAGACCCAAAATCTACCAATAGAATGTTCTTATCACCATCTAATGAAAAACAAACTTAAAAAAATTCAAACACAATATAAGAAAGCACATACCCAACACATACCATAAATCAGTAGACAAAAAACACCATGAACTGCATCCCAAAGTCTTTATTATGATTCAAAAAATGTTCCGAGCAGGAAAATAATGTTACATCAGCTTTTCCACAAAATTTTCTTAGCCAAACATCAAATGGCTTTTGGCACAAATGACTCTCTAATTTATAGATAAACCTTCCAAGTGGAAAAATAACAGCTAGTTGGCTTGATCCTCGTCAAATTAATCCTGGCTATTGATAAATCCTCGATGATATTTTAATCTTTACTGTTGAAATAATTAAATTTGAGGAATTTTCGAATTTATCATCAAACCCATTTTTTATTAGCTCAAAAATAATTATTTTGAGCTAATTTCCTCAAAACTTTGACTTTCACTTAACTGCCAAGGTCCAAAGGTTAAATTTTTCTTGGAATTTCCAATATTCTCTTGATGGAGGATCTCCAAAAATTAATTTCTTTCCTACCCACGAATTTTCCACTTGGAGAACTTAGTTTCTCTAAGACACTAAATTAGAATTCAATTAATTAATTTTTTGGCTTAGGATTAATTTAATTTTTGGAAGAAAAAATAATTAATTGACAATTGAGGGGATTTAATATTTTTCCACTCTTTAATATTTTAGCCATGATGTCTAAGTATGAGGGACCATGCACTAAATTTTTTTTGACATAAGGTTTTTATATTTCAACCCTTAAAGGGGGAACACACATTCAGTATAGATCATCAAATTACTTACTCAATTCTGGGACACAATATGATCTAGTAGACCAAAGGATTTGTAATAAAATAATTTAGCCAATTAACTTAAATTATTCCTAAATCACTTTTACATAAGACTTGACTAAAACACTAGGACCCACCTTACACTTTGCGAAGAATTCCACCTTAGATTTGGGGTGAGGTTGGAGGAAAAATTTTGCCGATCGTCCATGTTTAGAAACAAAAATGAGTCAGTGAGACGAAAAACCTCCTAGGATGAAAATTTAGCCAAAATAATAGGCTTACCTAGGTTGTTACATACATACACGGTCTTAGTAGCATCATTTACATTAAAAATTTTCAAAATGGGTTTACAATAACTCAATAATAACTGATAGACGATCCGATCCTTTTGAAAAAATTGGTACATCTGCTTCCTTGGAACTTTGACAAAAATGAGTGCAACAAGTCCATCAAAGATCATCTCATTACCTTTGTTTCATAATTATCTACATCCAAATAAGTTTCTGATACTTTGGTGAAGTTGTACTCCATAAATACATGTCACAAGATAGCCTCAGGACATCAAATCTATCAATCAAATAAGAAAAAATAAGACACTATAGCTTCATATTTCATGAATATATCAAATATTAAAAACCAACTTCAAGAAGTTGGTGAGCATATATCTGATTCAAAAATAATTATCGTTGTAATCAATGTTTTACGTAGAGAATGGGATGGTTTTGTTGGAGGCATTTATGCTAAAAAGGGAACTCCTAATTTTGAATAATTATGGGCTCAATGTACTCTAGAAGAAGCAATAGTAAAGGCTAGAAGCAATAATCAACTTGTCAATGAGGAATTAAGCTTTTGCAGCTAGATAAAAGAAGAATTTTGAAAAGAATAAAAAACAAAAATGTTGGTAGCAGAAATAAAGGCATGTCCAAAATTCAATGCTTTGGTTGTCATGTATATGGGAACTAAAAGATAGATATTTTCCTAAGAATCCTGAAAACAAAAAAAGGAAGGAAAGATGTGAAGAATTAATAGTTGAAGATGAGTAATCTCCAAAGAAACAGAAGGAAGATCCCAAGGATCTCTACTATTAAAAGATCACGAAGATAATGGTTGGTGTAACTTGCATCCATCCTTACACCAGGTTTTAAGTTTACCTTTTCATAGGAGATAGTCAACATAATAATGAAGGCTAGTATATGTGGATTTGCAAATAGAAGTCTATTTAGAAGGAAGCTACCATAATGGCATCATTGGAAAATAGTAGCGGAAATATCATAGAAAGATATTGCATGGTAGAAACATTTGAAGAAGATAATATTGTCATGAAAAAGTTGGTTGATGATGTTGTCACCCAAATTGTACAGGAAATATGTGGCAATGATCAGGATAAGGGTTTTTACTTTGATCCCCATCCTCTCTGTTCTAGCTGTCTCGTTACAACAAGCTATGGGGGTAGTCCCTATGAAATGCGAAGATGCAAGACCTGTCGACAATATACAAGTTCAGGAGACACAACTGAATGACCTAGCAACTTGGTTAATTTAACAAGTTTAGTGATTACATTAGATCATTTTTAAAGACCAATGCCTTAAATGGAGTCAAAATACTTGTTTTACGTGAATTATCTACCAAGTCACCGGATGAACAATTGCTACTTTAGGATGCATCACTATCCAATATGAAATGCAACACCTCGAAACTAAGTGAGATGCAGGATCTTGGTTTATTTTAAATTATATGCTTATCTAAATGGATCCTTCCTCTCAACTATTTTGAGGCTAGTCTCTAGTGTTGATCCAGGAGGATCTTGCATCAGTGCAGATCGACAGTGAAGTCTAGTTCATCTTCAGTTCTTTAGTTCTCCAGTTTTTCTGATAAGAGTTACTTCTTCATGGTGTGGCAAAATTTTATGTAATGGTGTTTTAATCCTAAGCTATTGTGAAAGTGGGTCCTAAGCCTAAGTGGTAATCCTAAGTCATTAAGGCCTAGTAGTAAACCTATGGTCCAAATCCTAAGTTATGATCCTAAACCTAGCACATATGGTAAATATTATGTAATGGTCTTAAATTCCTAAACATAAGTTCTTAAGACCTAGCACAAATGTCATAAAATATGTTAAAACCCAAGTGATAAGCTTTCAGGCTTTGTATTAGACCTTTTGGAAAACTATATTATAAATAATATTGTAAACACAATTAAACCGCGCGGAGGGGTGGACTTAACCGCAGCGGAGTTGACATTTGAGCAGTTAGGAATGTAACACACAACAATTAAGCTAACCGAAAGCAGAAACCGTCGGGCGGAGGTGTGGATATGTGAAAATTGTTGAACACCGCGCAGTTTGGTTGATCGTCAGAGCTAACCGCAACCGTCGGGTTGTGCTGTCTCATGGACAGTGGATCGCCAGTCAACCCGAAGCTGCTGGGAACCTAACCTGCAAGGTGGCAGTCAGTTATCTGTCTGTCGTCCTATAACATGGCAAGCGTTCAATGCACCGCTGTCAGCCAGACCGTCAGAGGTCTATTTTTAATATATGGTGTTATTTTGGGTTTTTGTAAGTTATGCGCATTTGTTAAATTTATCACCATGTAACCTAATCTACTAGGTGGGTCACTTCTATTAGACCGAGAGCTCAATGCTCCATTAATGTAAAACCAACATGTCATTTTTGGCCCAAAGGAGTTCGAGATTGGACCTGAACTTACATTATTTAACCTTAGCCAATTCACCATCATGAGGGAAAGAGTGTTTGAAGACTTGTTCAGATTCTGTAAGACAGAGGGAGTTTTGTTTTCAGTGTTTCTTGGTCGTCCGGAGGCAGAATTGGAAACTGAGATAGGCGTTGGAAAGTTAGGAGAGAGAGATTTATGTTGATAGTGACTAGAGGTGCATGCAAACATGTTTAGTATGGTTTTTTTCTGTGTAAAGAATTCTTTGGATCAATCCTTAATAAAACGGATGCCCATCTTGAAAGCAAACTCGAAGACATAATCCACCAGGGACGAACTCCGTTGTCAATGTTTATTATCTTATATCTCTGTTCTTTGCTGCAAATTCATGTTTAATATGCTTCTTAAGTTCTGGTTTAAGTCATAAAATAAATTTATTTCCTTCAGTCTTCCACACTAAGCGATCGAGTTAACAATCAATTCATTGTTGGCAAATAATCAATTCTACTTCAGTATTAGATTAGATCTATTTCAGCTCATATATTTTGGTATCATAGTTGGTTGTGTTGTAGGATTTTTGCCAGTGAATGTTAATTAGTTCTAGGTTGCGACGTGGAGAAGGAACACTCGAGGAGATAGACTTAGAAGTTGGAAAGCGGAAAGTTGCTCAACGATCGACAATGGGAGGACCCGATGCAGGTGAAACCCCTGAAGTGAAGGTCATGGGCAAAGAACAAATTCAGCAAATGTTTTTTAGCATGCAACGAATGTTGGGAGAACTCTACAAAAAATAAGAAGGCGAGAGATGCATCTTATTCTTCAAAGGAATCTAAGAAGGAAAAGGGAAAAGGAAAATCTGATAAACCTCCTTCTCCTCCATCATCTTAATCATCATCATCATATTCTTCTTCTAGTTAAAATTCTGAAACAAAAAAGAAACCTCAGAAATCATCTCTTTTGAAACTTGATGTAAAATTTGAACTTCCTATTTATGATGGTGGAATGAATCCCGAAAAGCTAAATAATTGGATTAAATAGTTAGAAGCGTATTGTAGAATTCAGAACATTTCAGATGAAAAAACAAAAATTTAGTTAGCTACACTTAGAATGGGGGGGGGGGAAATTTAATCTGGTGGGAAAGTAAAAATCAAGTAGATTTAAAGTGGAAAGGTAACGCCATCTCTTCATGGTCTAAGTTTTTAAAAGCTCTCAGAAAAAAATTCTATCCTTTGGGATACATGCAACAAGATGTTATTCATTGGCAACATTTGAGGCAAGGTAAAGGGCAGAATGTTCCAGATTTTACTTAGGAGTTCAGGAAGAAAATATTAGCGCTTGTTATTCCATTTGATACATGTGAAACTTTATTAAAGTACATTGGAAGTTTACATTCATATTTACAACATATGTTATTGATGTTTAATCTTGATGACTTTGATGAAGTGTGTGTTCAAGCCATACATATTGAATCAGGTGGAAGACCATTCAAGTTTTCACAGAAAGCATCCAAACAATTGGAAATCAAGGATTCCAAAGACAAAAAGAGGAAGAGAAGTTTGAAGGGAAAGAAAACATCGAAAGATCAGAAGGAAGGCGAAAGACCTACTTGTACTCACTCGCAAAGGATCAGACGCGATGAAGCCAGATGTTGGAAAATTCACCCAGAACTCAGACCAAAGAAGTTCCAGAAAAATAAAGGTGAAAAAAAGGCTTATACAACAATCCAACAAGATTTGGGCCCAGATTTAGGTGATGAAAGGAAAATAACCGCAATGGTTTCGACAGGTAAAAGTTCTGACACTAGTTCTAGTTCTAGTACTTCTGCATCTTCTTCGAACATAAATAATCTGGATGAAGATAAAAGAGTTGAATTATTTCACATAAGAATAACTTCTAAGCACACAAAAATAGATACATTGTTTGACAGTGGATCACATGGAAATTTAACATCTGAAGAATTAGTTAAGAAAATTTGGTTTGGAGACACAGGGTCATCCAAGACCATACCCATTAGGTTGGCTAAAATAAATGACTCATATACATGTCACAAAGCAGTGTCGTTTAAAAATTTCCATCATAGATAATTACATTGATGAAGTGGATTTAGATGTGATTCCATTAGACATATGTGGAGTAGCGCTAGGAAGTCCTTATCTCTATGATCATGATGTTGTGTTTCATAGGAAAGAGCATAAATATCACCTTAAGAAAGATGGAATTGAATACATTGTCAGGGCACATAAAATCAAAACACACTTGGATTTAGTAACAGATAATCTGATGAAGTGACTAATAAGTTCAAGTAAGAGATATGTACTCATGGTTGTAAACAAACAACATAAGGATTAACATGATGCTTTTTTAGGTTGTGAATCTATGTTTAAAGATAGTTTGGTTAGAGTGGTAGATTCTTTTCAAAGTCTATTTAAAGAACCAAAACATCCGCCTCCTAAACAAGAAATACAACATGAGATACAATTGATGTCTGATGCCCGTCTTCCTTATGTCGGATTGTATCGCATGTCAGTTATAGAGAATGAAGAAATAAAGAAACAAATCCAAGAGCTGGTTGAAAAAGGTTTCGTTCGACCTAGGTTGAAAAAGGTTTCATTCGACCCATGTGGTTCACCCATAATTTTGGTTCCTAAGAAATATGGGACATGGAGAATGTGTGTCGACTTTAGGGCCTTAAACATAATCATAATCAAGAACATGTATCCTCTTCCCAGGATACATGATTTCCTTGACCAGTTGAAAAACATTGTCTATTTCACTAAGTTGGATTTATGTAGTGGGTATCATCAAATTCAGATTGCAGAAAATGACATTTGGAAAACTGCATTTAAAACTAGGCAGAGACTATTTGAATGGTTAGTGATGCCTTTTGGTTTGTGTAGTGCTCCAACAACTTTCATGTGGGTTATGAATGATGTATTCCATCCATACATTGATAAGTTTGTCATAATATACTTAAGTGATATCCTGATTTTCAATTTCGGTATGGAAGAACATGTTAGGCATGTCAAACAGGTCTTTGAAGTGTTACAAAGGAAAAAATTGTACCTTAAAATTTCCAAATGTGAGTTTGGGAAAAAAACATTGATTTATCTTGGTTACATAGCTGGAGGTGGTCATTTGAAGATAGATCCAGCTAAAATCGATGTGATTGTTAAGTGGCCAAGACCACAAAATGTGATTGAAGTTAGGATTTTTCTAGGTGCAATTCAATATTGGAGAAAATTCATTTCTCAGTTTTCTTTGATTGCATCACCGTTACATGCTTTAATAGGTTCTAAAATTTCCTTTCAATGGGGAGGGAAACAACAAAAATATTTTCATACACTTAAGTAGAAAATGGTCACAACACCGATATTATCTTTACCAGATCTTCAATTTCCATTCAAAATTGAAACTGATGCTAGTGGTTATGCAATGGGTGCAGTTTTACTTTAAAAAGGGAAACCTATTTGTTTTCATTCAGAAACTTTTTCTAAGGCAGTTGCAAATTATCCGACATATGATAAATAACTATTTTCTTTGGTTGAAAGTGTAAAGAAATGGAAACACTACTTAATGGGTAAGGAAACAGTGATTCACACAGATCATCAGCCGCTTCAGTACCTTCAGTCACAAACTAAGCTGCAAAAATCTTGTCATAAAATATGGATGGGATTTCTTCAACAATTTCACTTAGTGATTAAGCACAAGAAAGGTGTAACAAACAAAGTAGCTGATATGTTGTCTAAACCATATTTGAATGCTTCAGTAGTGCTGCAGAATAGTTCTTTAAAACATGAAATTTACTTAGAACAATATAGTACATATGTTGATTTCAAGGATATTTATGAATCACTAACTCATGGTACTCAGGTGGAAGAAGTCAATTTTCATGTTCATCACAGGTCGTTATATCATCTGGGTAACTTGTGCATACCAAAGACAGAAAGGGCGCATGTTATTCAAGAAGCACATTCTTCTCGCATTTCAAGACATTTTGGTGTAAGCAAGACTATGGCGTAAATTCAAAGGTATTTTTACTGGCGTCACATGTATGAAACAATTGTTAAGTACATTAAAGGATGTGTTATGTGTTTGACAAGCAAGCCAAGCAATCAAAATATTGGTTTGTATATGGCACTCCCAGTTCCTTTGTGACCATGGGACAACATTTCCATGGAATTTGTTGGAGGAATTCCTATGTCCAGGAGAGGGCATGATTGCCTGTATGTCGTGTATAATCGTTTCAACAAGATGTGCATTCTTGTTCCATGCAAAAAGCAAGTGATTGTTGAACAGACTACACAAATGTTCTTTCAACAGGTATGGGTTCATTTTGGGTTACCTACTTCCCTTATTTCTAATCGAGACACTCACTTTGTAGAAGAGTTTTGGTCCACTTCGTGGGGACTCATGGACACAAAGCTGAAGAAGAGCACAACTTTTCATCCACAGACCGATGAGTAGACATAAGTGGTAAACAAGACATTGATACATATTCTCCGAGGTTACTGCAGTAAACATCCTAAGTTCTGGGATGAATATTTACCTTATGTGCAACATGCTTACAATCGAGCCTTACATTCTCCGACTAAGAGATCACTATTTGACACATGTTTTGGGTATCTACCAAAGTCAACGATGGACTTCATGTTTGGTGAAGAAGATAAAGTGGATGGACACGACTATTCAAACAAAGTAGTTAAGTTCATTCAACGGATACAACAGATACATGAAGCAGTGCAGGAACATGATCTGGATCTTGGGGGGAGGCCCCCAAGATTTAAGAAAATTGAAATGGATCTGACAAGATCTGCAAAATTAGAATGCCAGAAAAAAAGAGATAACACACTGCAAATAAAACCACAAATAAACTTGTTTTATTAAAACAGATAACTGTAGAAGCTACATTGTGGTGGAAAATAAATTCTTTTACAAAGTGAGGCTTGTTATTTATAGCCTTTGAGTTACAATACCATAGGTGGATAGCATGGGTCAATACCATGGGTAGATATCACTTACAATACCATGGGTAAATTCCATGTGTGGATGAATACCATGGGTGGATACATACCATGGGTGAATGAATATCATGAATAGATGTCACTTACAATACTATGGGCGAATAAATATCATGGGTGGATGAATACCATGGGTCGATGCCATTTACAATACTATGGATAAATTCCATGGGTGGATGCCATTTTCCATTCGGATCATTCCTCCCTACTTAAAAAGAAATGGTCCCCATTGCGTGAAGTTCCCTCTTGAGAAGCCTTTGCTGAATAGGAAGAGCCACCGAAGAGAAGGGTTTTGTATAGTTAACCCATAACCATGCTGAATGAAGATCCGAGGATAGAGATACCCTATAATGCTTGTGACCAACTGTGATATAGAGAGTGTGTGGTCTAGCAAATGGACTTCGATGAAGTGTGGGTTTGTGGCTGACCCAAAACCATAGCAAACGAAGATCCGAGGATAGAGATACCCTATAATGCTTGTGACCAACTGTGATACTAATAGTGTGCGGCCTAGCAAATGGACTTCGATGAGAAGAATTTTTTGCAGTTGACCCATAACTGTGATGATGATTGTTGATGAAGTAGCAGGTGCCTACATAGCTTGGGATGGGAGGGAATGTTTCCAAATAACCCAAGCCGAATACTTCTATGCTAAAACTGATGAATGTGAAGCAGGTGACTACTAAAGCAGGGTGGGAGAGCATGTCTCTAAAGAGAACCCGCTCCAAATGTTGCTCCAGATTTAAAATGAGCATAACTCAATCAGTATAACTCGAAATATTTATTATAACCTATTTTTGGAAATGGAATTATCATTCTGCATCTTCTCGTGTGTGTGAAATCACTATCTGGAGACTCTAGATTCTCATATTCGCAGAGGAATTGTCCCGCTATGACAAAATTTCTGAAACAATAGTTGATTTTAAATTAGCGATAACTCCCTCGTCCGGAATCCGATTCGACTGATTTTTTTTTGAAATTGGGTGATTTTTCAAGAGGAGCTAAGATCTATAACCATTTATCTGAAATGTCACACCTAAAACTACAATAAATGACGGGAGAGCTACCGTCCATGAATTGTCGTCAGAAAAATTGCTGCAACATTGCTAATTTTGAGTGAGCGATATCTCCTTCATCCGAACTCCAATTCGGCCCATTTTTTTTTTTTTTGAATTTGGGTATTTTTTTTCGCAAGGAATTCAGATTGGATCTTTGTTTTTGTAAATTTTTCACCAAAATTTTTAGATCTGATCTGCAAACTTGTCGCCCAAAAAATTCATGGAGTTTGCTGAAGATTGCTGTAAAACATTGAAACTAAAATATGCTTCAAACCCTCATTCCCATGGATTCATAACCTAGTTCTGATACCACTGATCTGGATCTTGGGGGGAGGCCCCCAAGATCTAAGAAAATTGAAATGGATCTGACAAGATCTGCAAAATTAGAATGCCAGAAAAAAAGAGATAACACACTGCAAATAAAACCACAAAGAAACTTATTTTATTAAAACAGAGAATAACTGTAGAAGCTACATTTTGGTGGACAATCTATCCTTTTACAAAGTGATCTTGTTATTTATAGCCTTTGAGTTACAATACCATAGGTGGATAACATGGGTCAATACCATGGGTAGATATCACTTACAATACCATGGGTAAATTCCATGTGTGGATGAATACCATGGGTGGATACTTACCATGGGTGAATGAATATCATGGATAGATGTAACTTACAATACCATGGGCAAATAAATATCATGGGTGGATGAATACCATGGTTCGATGCCATTTACAATACTATGGGTAAATTCCATGGGTGGATGGATAACATGGGTGGATGAATACCATGGGTGGATGCCATTTTCCATTCAGATAAGAACAACTAAAGAAGAGTCAGGCCAAGTACAAAATGCGCCATGAAAAGCATCGAGTGGATCATCATTTTCAGGTCGGTGATCAGGTATGGTTGTATATTAGTAAAGACAGGTTGAAAGGTGAAGGTAATAAACTAAAACCCATCAGGTATGGTCCTTTCAAGATTGTGGAAAAGATTGAAAATAATGCATTCCGGTTAGATTTACCTCCTTACATGCATATTTATTCAGTTGTAAATGTGGAAAATCTGAAGTTGTATGAACATTTGATGATCATTGATCCAGAGGAAGATACACATATTCCTACAGTTGACGACTTTGCACCTGAGTATATGCATGAGTTGCAGGAAGATACCATCTTGGATAGGAAGGTTTGCACTTCAAGGCATGGAGATGCTGAATATATTCGAGTGGGACTCAAGGGCATGAATCCGAGCAAGGCGAGGTGGATGGAGATCAAAAGAGTGAGGGAGCTGTACCCTCACCTGATGTCTACCTAAATCAAACTTTTGTTGGTCCAAAATCTTTCAAGTGGAGAGGATTGATCCGGGCGGATCTTGCATTAGTGGAGATCGATAGTGAAGTCCATTTCATCTTCAGTTCTTCAGTTCTCCAGTTTTTCCGATAAGAGTTACTTCTTCATGGTGATTTCATGGCATGGAAAAATTGTATGTAATGGTGTCTTAATCCTAAGCTATGGTGAAAGTGGGTCCTAAGCCTAAGTGGTAATCCTAATTCATTAAGTCCTATCACTAAACCTATGGTCCTAATCCTAAGTTATGATCCTAAACCTAGTGCATATCGTAAATCTTATGTAATGGTCCTAAATTCATAAACCTAAGTTATTAATACCTAGCACAAATGTCATAAACTATGTTAAAACCCAAGTGATAAGCTTTCGAAAAACTATATTATAAAGCATATTGTAACACAGTTAAACCGTACGGAAGGGTGGACTTAACCACAACGGAGTTGACATGTGAGAAGTCGGGAATGTAACACACAATAGTTAATCTAACTGCAAGCAGTAATCGTCAGGCGGAGGCACGAATATGTGAACACAGTTTAACACCGCGTAGTTTGGTTGACCGCTGGAGCTGACTGCAACCTTCGGGTTGTGCTGTCACATGCACAGTCGACCGCTAGTTAGCCCAAAGCAGCCAAGAACCTAACCTGCAAGGTTGAAGTCAGTTATTCATCCGCTAACTTGTCAGATGGCAACCGTTCAGTGCGCCGCTGTCAGCTAGGCTGTCAGAGGTCTATTTTTAATATATGGTGTTATTTTGGGTTTTTGTAAGTTATGCGCAGTTGTTAAATTTATCACCATGTAACCTAATCTAGGTGGGTCACTTCTATTAGACCGAGAGCTCAATGCTCCATTAATTTAAAACCAACATGCCATTTTTGGCCCAAAGGATTTCGATATTGGACCTGAACCTGCAGTATTTAACCTTAGCTAATTTAGCATGATGAGGGAAAGAGTGTTTTTGAAGACTTGTTCAAATTCTGTAAGAGAGAGGCAATTTTGTTTTCAGTGTTTCTTGGTCGTCCGGAGGCGGAATTGGGAAACGAGACAGGCGTTGGAAAGTTAGGAGAGAGATTTATTTCTGTTCACAGTGACCAGAGGTTCCTGTGAGCAAATCTAGTCTAGTTATTTTCTATGAAAAGACTTCCTTGGATCAATCCGTAATAAAATGAACACCCACCTTGAAAGCGGACCCAGAGACGTAGTCCACTAGGGAGAAAATCCGTAATCAATGTTTGTTGTCTTCTATCTCTGTTCTTTGCTACAAATTCATGTTTAATATGCTTCTTAATTTCTAGTTTAACCCATAAATAAATTGCTTTCCTTCAGTGTTCCACACTAAGCGACCGATTTAACAATGAATTCACTGTTGGCAAATATAGTTCTACATCAATATTAGATCAGATCTATTTCAGATCAAGTTTAGGTTATGAGAGAGAAACCCAGGGGAAGATAGAAAGGGCTATATTAATGATACCTCCCCTAGAGTTCTAACTATCTGATGCCTCTGGCGTTGCAGAGACTATGGGTCTGACAAGCACAAGGTCGTCGTGTTAACCACAAAATAGGGTCTAGGCTTCATAAGTTGGGTGAGAAAGGTGGTCTTATCTTTCTATCAACCAATCTTACGCTTTGAGGTAATTCAATTAATGCAACACTAATACTGAAATGCAAGTGTCAAATATGAGTGATTACTCTGAAGGTGAATTTGTTAAGGGTATTAAGCACTTAGAGACAAGCTACAATTATATTAGAACAATGAAGTATTTAACAATGTAAAATGACAATCTTCACCAAAGGAAAGTGCCCAATGAATCAAATAAATGGCGCCAAAAAATGTTGCCAAGATAAATATAGAAAATTTCTCATAAAATCCAATGCTTCTTTCAACAATGCCAATCAAACGATGATATTTAAACACAATTAGAAACATTTTGAGATTAATAATAGAATGCCAATATTAAAATTAGATAAAATATAGAAAAAATGAATTCCTTATGAACACAATTAGCAATTCTTAAAGATTTCTCTTATCACAGTATGATGAATTGATTACTTGCTTTAAGTGTTGAGAAATCTAGGGGTAGCTATATTAGATGATTTCTCTTACTTTGATAACTTCTTGTGATGTATTTTTACTTTATTAGCTTCTTATTTTACTTGTTTATATTTAGTGTTCTTTTTATCAAACAACTACCAAACCATACAGGAAAAAAAGAGAGGACACAAGATATAGGCGATCAGCAAGGGCCAAAACCTCTCCAACTGAGAGAAAAAACCACAAGAATTATTCTCTCCATATAGAACTTCAATTGACAAATTCCAAGACCTGTGACCCTTGACCTAGACCCTACAATACTAAGTCAAACCTTTCTTTCTTTCCAGCCACTTCTGCAATTTTGGTCCCTAGTAGATTCTTTTGCCCAACAAATTATTTTGCAATTTCGACTTGCCCATCAAATTATTCTACAACTTTGACCTTCCCAACAAATTTTTCTGCAACTTCAACCTAGTAGTTTTCCAACACTTCAATTTTCCCAAAAACATCTTCAACACTTTGAATTTCTCAGCAAATGTAGAAACCCTAAAACGAGAGAGAGAGAGAGAGAGAGAGAGAGAGAGAGAGAGAGAGACCCAAAAAATTTGATCTAGATCTTCTTCTTTCTTTCCGTCCCTTTCCAACTTTTGTCTTGAGGAAATCAAGCTTGAGTGAGTGAGTGTACATATAAGGTCGAACTCCTTCTTATTTATAGGATTGTGAGGAGTATGGATTTCTATCTTTAGGTTAAATTGTCTCTTCATGTAGGCTGACTTGATCTTTGCACAATAACGAGGTATTGGATGGTTGACTCAAATAAATTTTCTTTACAATATGCAACATGTTGATATTTTTAGGTAGCATTGGGTGTGCTCTAGCCTTGAAATTTTGTGGAGGGGCTAAGACACACGAAACCTCCAAAACCCAAAAATCGTTTGGAAAAATTTCTTCTATTGTTGAAATTATTCTAATAATTTTTTTTTTTCACGAGGACCGTAAGTCTAACTTATGGAATTAGAAATATTAAAGTGAATTAATTAAACACATGGGATGAAATGTTCTTAGTGAAATGGATCAAGAAGTATCTTAATCTAAGCCATCGATTAGAGATTAGATCACGTCCGTCAGTTTTCCAATGAGAAAAGTATAAGAGAAAGGCTTGGGGTCAGTTGGAGACACACACATTGCCAAAGCACTAAAGCTAAGTCAAAATTATAGGGTGTGGTTTGCTAAGAATTTCAAAGGGAGTTTGCAATGCGGCGAGGGGCAAAGATTGGCAAGGGATGGTCTGATCCAAGGCCAAGAATACAACAACGACATAGAGGCAGTGTACTAGGTAGTGCAAAGGTGAGCCAAAGATACACATTTCAGCGAGAGCATAGCACAAAGGCAACAACAACCCTTCAGGGGTGACACAGGCCCAACCAAGGCAACACAGGGGTAGCATAAGCCCAGAGAGGGTGATGCAGGCCCTTCCAGGGCAGCGCAGAGGCTAATGCAGGCAAAATAGGCTGACGTAGAGGGCTGAGGGAGAACGTTGGGGTTTTTGGTGGGCTAGAAAGGGCTCGAGTTCTGTAAATATTGTTTGAGGGTGTGAATCAACCATATTTTCTATCTCCGAGTGAAAGAGGTACTACTGCCGTGTATTTTATTTGTGTGGTGAACCATTTGGGTGCCTGGATATTGTTGTATTCAGATTCTTCATAATAATAAAATCCTCCAGAGTTAGCTGCACCAGTTTTCCCGCATTGGGTTTTTCCAGGGACATTTGTCCGAAAATTCTGCATGTCACTTTGTCATGTGTGCATGATGTTTAGTAAATGATATGTAAATGTGTAGGCTGTAGTTGTGTTTACTTTGCTAATTTTACTAAATACTTCAGAAAATTAACTTGTAATTTAATTCAAGTAGGAGAATTAATTCAAGACACTGCAGTAGGATTTCTATGTTTAGAAATTTTCACATGGAATCAAAGAATTGCAGATCAATTTGAATCACCAGCAAAATGACTGATGAATTTTTTGCTGCAGAGAAGGCAGCTGAAGCATCATAGTTCCAGAGAGGGCATCACAACACCAAGAGGACGCAGTCCCAACATAGGCCACGCAGGGGATGATGCAGTCCCAGCTGAATGACGTAGATGCAGTGCAGAGCCTTCCAAAGTGACACAGGAGCAGCCCACTCTACACATAGGTTGCATTGAGGCAATCTTCTCACGCAGAGGCCAGCCAGAGAGACACAGTCCAATTTTGAGGGTGTTGTACATATTTTCCATAGTCTGGAAGCAGAGCTTTGGATATTTAGAGGTTGTTGGTGTTGTGGAGATTATGTAGGTGTAGAATCGTGCTTAGCTAAGTTGACAAAGAGCGGGAGGAGAACAACTGCTCAACAGATTTTTTCAAAAAAATCTAAGGATTGATCAGGAGTGTGATCGAAGAGGGATGATTCAAGGGATTTGGTAGATTTCCAAGGATGGAAATCATTTGTCAGAGGGGGCAGTTACTATAGAGGGATCATTTTAGCCAAGGACCCTAAATCCGGGCTTCTGTTGAGAGTAGCAACAACAACAGGGAGAGAAGTATTTGTTTCGACAAATTGCGTTGAGCTAGATGGTGTCGTACAGATTGTGTGATTAGGATAGGTTGGATGGCTTGTACAAATTTTCTATATGGAAGGCCAGAAACCTAACGGTCCTAGAGGCATACGCACTAGGAGAGCATGCCAAGAACAGCTTGGCTACATCAACTGATGTTGCTCTTATCATGAAGCATAATGAAGCGGAGGCACATGCTAAGCTCTTCATCATGGATGAGGTCAAGGATCATGTGGTCCCACACATTTCTGAAAAGAAGACGACTAATTGTATGTGGACAACTTGGCCACAATGTATCAAGGGAAATATGTGCAGAAGAAGATGCTTCTGGAGAACTAGATGAGGTTGTTTGTGATGAATAAGGGGGAGGAAATCGATCCTTTCCTCTTCAGGTTGCAGACGATTTGGGATCAATTGATTTCCATGGGGGTTAAAGTGGAGGATGATTTAATGATGAGGACTGCTCTAAATGTAGCCTCAAATGAATGGGAAATGTTTTTCCAAAGAATCTTGGGCAGACAGGACCTTCCAAGTTGGGATGACATGTGGACTATCCTCCGACAAGATGATATCCGCTAGATGACTAAGAGACAAGCCAACATCGGATCCAAAAAATTGAAGGAGGAGGAATAGGAAGATGCAGCCCTTGCATCCAAGAAGTAGCAAGGGAAGAAGAATAGGGATCTATCCAAGATCTGATGCTTCAGATGCAGTGAACTTGGACACTTCGCCACCACTTGTAGTCTAAGGAAGAAGGACAAGGAAGTTGATTCCAAGGTTGTGGTAGCTAAAGAAGATGATGGCTCTGACTATGATGTAGCCATGAGTTCTCATGTGCCTCGAGAGAAGAGGTGGGGCGATAATTATTTGTAGAGAAGCTATAGATGAAAGGCATGATCCTTGAGGTGCCCAAACTCTTGGATCACATATGAGCTACGAGAGCCTTAAGACGGTAGCAGGAAAAGTGGAGCAGTGGGTGCAGGAGACCACAATGAAGCAGAGGGTAGAGCTGGGACATTGTAGATGGAAGCAGCGCAGTGCAGAGGTAACATCAACGTAGAAGCAGGAGTGAAGAGGCTAATGGGACTTTAACAGTGCAGAGGGGCAGTGCTTACGTAGTGCAGAGCTGCAGCAGCACAGTGGCTTCAGGGAGACAACACAACACAGAAACCAAGGGAGTTTCAGTGATGAGATGCAGCCTGAAAAATTGTTTATAAATGATTGGGTAGGGTTCCTTCAGTTGCTTACTTATCAACAACTGATTTGTAGTGCAACATGAAACAATTTGTGAGGGAGCTGCAGTGCAGATGCAACAGTGTCAGTGGAAGTGACATGGGAAGCAGTACAGAAAGAATCAGCGCAGTGGATGAAGGGCAGCAGGCCAAGCATTAGCAACACATATACTGATGCCAAGATCATGCAATACTTGGTGTGGATGTATTGCTAGAGCATACTCCTCACTAAGAGATAGTGTTGAGATTTTGAGGTAGCATCAGGTGTGCTCTAGCCCTGAAATTTTATGGAGGGGCTAAGACACATGAGACCTCCAAAACCTAGAAAGCATTTGGAGAAATTTCATCTAGTGTTGAAATTATTCTAATAATTAATTTTTTTAATGAGGACCCTAAGTCTAACTTAGGGAATTAGAAAAATTAAAGTGAATTAATTAAACACATGTGATGAAATGTTCTAAGTGACGTGGATTAAACACTCTTTTAGTCTCAGCCATCAATTAGATATTAGATCATGACCATTGGTTTTCCAACGAGAAAAGTATAAGAGAAATGCTTGGGGTCAGTTGGAGACACACACATTGGCAGAGCACTTAAGCTAAGTCAAAATTATAGTGCGTGGTTTGCTAAGAATTTCGAAGTGATTTTGCAGTGTGGTGAGGTGTAGAGATTGGAAAGGGATGGTTTGATATGAGGCCAAGAATACAACAATGATAGAGAGGCAGTGTACTAGGCAGCACAGAGGCTAGCCAAAGATACACATTTCATCTAGAGCCCAGCAAAAGGCAGTGCAGAGGCAACAACAACCCTTCAGGGGTGATGCAGGCCTAGCCAGGGTAGTGCGAGGCAACGTAAGCCTAGAGAGGATGACATAGGCCCTTCCAGGGCAACACAAAGGCTGACACAAGCCAGAGAGGCTGACGTAGAGTGTTGAGGGACAAAGTTGGGGTTTCCAATGGGCTAGAAAGGGCTCGAGTTTTGTAAATCCTGTTTGAGCATGTGAATCAACCATATTTTTTGTCTCTTAGTGAAAGAGGTACTAATGTTGTGTATTTTCTCTATGTGGCAAACCATTTTGGTGCCCAGATATTGTTGTATTCAGATTCTGCATAATAATAAAACCCTCCAAAGTTAGTTGCACCGGTTTTCCTGCATTGGGTTTTTCCGAGGACATTTGTCTGAAAAATTTGTGTGTCACTTTGTCATGTGTGCATGATGTTAAGTAAATGATTTTTAAATGTGTAGGCTGTAGTTGTGTTTACTTTGCTGATTTTACTGAATAATTCAGAAAATTAACATGTAATTTAATTCAAGTAGGAGGACCTTGAATTAACTTGTAATTTAATTCAAGTAAATCAAGACACTGCAGTAGGATTTCTATGTTTAGAAATTTTCACACAACATGCCCAAATGGGTCTTCAATACATGACAATGAATCAATTGAATTTATGAAAAACCTAGAAACACTCAATGGGTTCTTGACTTAAAAATAAATTTCCTTTGACCATGAAACCTGTTGTGGCTCATTTGCATTTATCTTTGAAGTATTTTTCAAAACACCATGAAAGCATATATGTTAGAAAATTTAAAAGTTTGTATGTCGAAGAATAATTTTGATTTATATGTTGGTACATTAACATTTCGTGATGAGATTTGAAGGTAGGTCGAAGGATTGGATAACCAGAATAAAGCTCAGGAGGGTTTTAACACCGTGGAGAAATATGGAGTTGCACGAGTTCATTGAATGAACTATTGCAGGGAGTAGCGTGGAGAAGATGGAGCTGTAGAGCGGCGACAACTGAAGAAATAGATAAATCGGTTAAGGCAGAAAACCTTTAGAAGATTCCTAAAGGAGGTAATCTAACAATGAGGATTAAATCGCAGAATTAAAGTGTGAGATGGACGGACCAGGTTGCATCACAAAATTAAGTTTGAAAAGTTGCGAAGTGGACATGTGTCAGAATAGCGTGATTTTGCATTGGGGATTATTTATATTATGCGTTAAGGACTTCGCAAGTTAAACAAAATAACTTGCGATGCGGTAAGAAGTGAAACTTGCTATGTGATAAAGGGAGGAGCCACGTGTTGTCACAATGATTCAACACATATCGCACATTGAAAGGTTTAGAGTTTATCATTAAGTCTTCGCAAGGTAAATTATTTTGGCTGCGATGCGACAAACGAGAGATGGCGGTGTGAGACAGTACAACAGGACCGTTGGATTGGGGCGCAGATCAACGGTGAAGGTTAAATCGCAAACAGAGTGGTTTCACACATCGACATTATTATTGTTTACCATTTGAGCTATTTGTTATACTTGCCGACGTGCGATATAGAATAAGTTGCGAAGTGCTATTGCTTCTGATTGGTCAGGTCGTGTGTGGGCCCGTAAACCATAGGTCTGTGGGGTTTGTATAAAGTTGTAGCCATGTATGCGAAGGGGCAACCAATGAATAAAGAGGCATAGGCAGAGTTGGGCAGAAGAATGTATAGTGGCACTGTGGGAGGCACGACAGCTGGGTCAAGTCGGGCACCAAGGCGTCGTTACAAAATTGTGAAACTTCTGCATCATAACCAGAAAGGACACCTCGGCACTTCATTAGGACACATCAGCGACATCAAATTCAACAAAGCGAACAATATTTCCAGTTTTTATTTGTTTTCTCTGTATGATTGCATAAGTAATCATAACAGTTTAGGTATTAGAATAGTTTCAATAAGTTCAACAACTATGAGCTACTTTGATGTATTTAAGTAGATATAAATAAAGAAAAAGGGTTTCGAGTTTTGGACCTCAGGATGATTGTTAATTTGGTACTGAATTTTTTGATAAATTAATGAAAGAAGATCAAGTTTCCTGCACATGTTGATGTTGATATGTCTTTCGAGTTTCACTTTATGTTTATTCCTCTTTGAATGAAGTGAAGTAATGTAGCATCCGGTCTCTTAATTACATTTGTGAGTAAGAGTTAAATCACCTTAATTTGCGCTCCTTCACTTCATCTCTTATCTTTAGACAAACTCCTGATGAAACTTTAAAGTAATATATTATGTGTTTACAACATATTATTTCGAGTTTCCTCTCTGTCCATGATTTCCTCTGAAACTCAAGAGTGATAGATTCTATTTCTAGCCAAGGGATGGACGATATATTTATTTCGATCAGTGCTTAAGACATTTTATAAATGTATATTTATTTCGATGTCTCCAAATTTGATACATATGGTATGAGGGGATCTTTGATGGATTCTATAAGGACATTTTGAGCCCTTACTTCCCATTTCATGTACTTAGCTAGAGCTTGAGATTCTTCATTTGGAGGTTTAGTTATTGAACCTTTAACATCATAAATGGATTTGTTTTCTATGAGGATCAAATTTGTCCTCTTCTTCCATGCAAGAAAGTTTGATGACCCAAAAAATTTGTTTCTTTCCTTGCAAAATGAAGTAATTTTGATAGATTCATATGTGGAAATAAAGATACTTGTGAAGATACTCCTTGATTACAATATATTCAAGTTTATGCCTACTTGATTTTGATGATGATGTCGATAATAGAAGATGTCTTCTTGATGAATATGTATTCTTGATGAAGATGTATTCTTGATGAATATGTCTTCTTGATGAAGATGTATTCCTTCAAAAGTGATCCTTCAAAGCGAGGGGGGTCACCTTGGTTCCTTGATGATGACAATGCCTTTATCCTTGATGAGCTTCCTTTTCTCAAAGTAAAATCCAGTCAAATTTTCCTTCCAGTAGTTGCAACTTCTTCTTGACCTCTTTTTCGACCCCTGCAATTTATGATTGCAATTTTCGGTCACTGCAGAAACCCTAGTTTTTGCACATGTGGAAGAAAGACAAATATTTTACCCTTCTCTCTTCTTCGGTTGGATAGAGGATTCTTATTTTGAAACTTGACTTGCAAGATGGATTGTCTTTCACTTGTTTTCGGCCTCCTTAGGTGACTGTAATAATTTGGCTTCTACTGCAACAAATGAGCCCTAATCTCCTTGCAAGTGTGAACAAGAATAGCCCAAAACACACCCAATTTTTTTTTTATCATTTTATCTTTTTGACGATTGATGTTGTTGATGATCTTCGAGTGCTTCAACCCTGGAGTGTACTTCTTCAAGCTACCTTTTCTTGTCTTGTCACCTTAGCTTTGATCCCATGTTGAGAAATATAGGATAAGCTAGATTAAATGATTTCTCTACTTTGATAACTACTTATGATGTATTTTTACTTTATTAACTTCTTGTTTTACTTGATTGTATTTAGTGTTATTTTCGTCAAATAGCTACCAAAACATAAATAACAAAAAAAACAAGAAGACACAAGATATATGCAATCAGGGAAAAAACCTCTTCAATTGAGAGGAAAAACCACAAGAATTATTCTCTTCTTATAGAAATTCAATTGACGAATTACGAGACCTATGACCCTTGACTTAGACCCTCCAATACCAAGTCAAACATTTCTTGCTTTCCATCCACTTCTACATTTTCGATCCCTAGTAGATTCTTCTACCCAACAAAGTCTTCTACAACTTCGACCTAGCCAACAAATTATTCTAGAACTTTGACCCAAGAGTTTTCCAACACTTCAGTTTTCCCAACAAATTATTTAGCACCTCGATTTTCCTAGCAAATGCAGAAACCCTAACATGATAGAGAGATAAAGAGACCCAAAAACTTCGACCTAGCTCTTGTTCTTTCTTTTCTTCCCTTTCCAACTTTTTCCTTGAGGAAATCAAACTTGAGTGAGTGCCCAAATGAGGTCGAGTTCCCTGTTATTTATAGGCTTGTGAGGGGTATGAATTGCTATCTTTTGGCTGACTTGATCTTTGCACCATGATGAGGTCTTGGAGGGTATTTTGACTCAAATATATTTTCTTTACAATATGTAACATGACCAAATGGGTCTTCAATACATGACAATAACTCAATTAAATTTATGACAAACCTAGAAGCACTCAATGGTTGTTTGAACTAAAAATAAATATCCTTTGAGCATGAAAACCATGCCTCAAGAACAACAATAATAATTTTTTTTTTTTCTCTTTTAATTAAATACATAAAATCATGATTACATATGTCATTATGAAGACCAACCTAGTTACATATTTTAACATTAAGCGTGAATTGATTTGTGAGATTATAAACTTAGTTGTGATGCTCACTTGCAAAACACGATATTAGTACACTCTAAAAGAAATATAACCACTTATCTAATAATCCACTCCTCTAGCAATGAAAACACTTTTCAAGTAAGAAATTTCTTCAAAGACCAATGTCACAGGAATGATAGTTATCAATGAAAGAAAGAGATCATTTATCCACAATATTATTTTTTTAGAGAAATAATCTGATATTATTAATTTAATTAGCCTTTTAGAGCACTTATGTTTCAATACAATGCAAACAATGATATGTCAATATATGTAAGTGATGCAATATGGGGTAGCCAAGAGACCAATTGATTGCAGAAATAAGAAGAACACCCAACCACACTAGAAAACACTTATCCAAGATGCAAAATATGCTAGGATTGAATTTCCAATGAAATTAGATGATTGTCCACTACTTTTTACACCATTGTTATGTTTATATCAAACCTTAGTTTATTATGACAGTCCTCCAAAAATGATAAGAGATGCCAAGAAGTGCAAGCCAATGAGTCCAATTGATATACTAATGAGAAAATATGAATGCAAGCTACTTATTATTCCATTGTTAGGTGAATTTATCAC
Source organism: Pinus albicaulis (assembly GCA_034641835.2). Lineage (NCBI taxonomy): Eukaryota > Viridiplantae > Streptophyta > Pinopsida > Pinales > Pinaceae > Pinus > Pinus albicaulis. The sequence goes on along the minus strand of CM076571.1, from coordinate 82,824,919 downwards.
TATTGTAGGTGATTTTATATGGTTGTAGAAAACATATCAATTCTTGAATATACTTAATATTCCTTCAAATTTCACTTATGTGTAGCTAATTTAGCCACAATATTAGTCCTTAATTCCTTAGATGAGTGATTAATGAATTTAGGACTATTTTATATGTGTTTAGGCCTAAATACACCGCTGCCATAAAATGATACAGAATGAAAATGAAACAATGAGACAAAGAGGGTTAGAGGGAAAACCACTAGGCCTAAGTGCCTTGTTGGTGACTAGAGACTCTTTCAAAGAAATTTCCCACCTGCAAGTTGCAACCACCAAGTTAGCTCCAAAATCACTGAAAAACATGATGTTAGAGACCAAAAAACAATGCAAACCAACTTAATGACTGAAGAATGGCTTGGATGAGGGCTAAAAGGATAGGTTAGGGCTAGAAAGGTCAAAGAGAGCCAACGATAAGGGAAGAGGGTCTGAAAAGATAAACGACTAAGGAGAGAAGGTCTAAAAGGCTTGAGACGCACAAGAAGAAACCTCTTAGAGGTAGAAATAAGGCATAAGAGGCCAGCGACTAAGGGAAAAGGGGCAAAGGAGGGGGGACGAGAGGGTTTGAGGGCCCTCTAAGGCCACGACAAGGCCAAAACAACCTACGGATAGGGGTTAAGGTGATCCAGAATTATGCAGGAACACAATAAAATATAGAAATAAACATAAACGTAGAGACACATCAGGAATAAAACTTCATTTCATTAATATAAAATAACTGAAATATACTTACAAACATAATGGAAATAAACTAGCTCGGGCGATGGTAGCTTATCTTTGAGAAGAGATGTGGCAGCTAAATTCCTCTGAAATGTGTTATAATGAGGCTCGAAGGCTTATTTATTATTGAGAAACAATGGAAAACCCTAAACATCCAAAAACCTTACCCTAGGAGATGAAGCGCCAAAACAATGGGCCCCGTTTGGGTAAATTGGTACATCAACTTCCCTGAGACATAACTTTGGCATACAATATCCATTTGATGCACACAATACCTCGTTAGAAATATATATCTGAGGAATACAACTTTCAAGTGGAAAACATGTTCAAATAACCATGTTTACCCCCTGCCCCCCAAAACAAACGTCGTTTAGGGCCTCAAAACAGATCTAGAAGATCAAGACCCAAAAAACATCCAATAATAGTAAACTGTGCTACAATTAAGGAAACTGAAAAAATGAAAGAAAAAATGGTGGGGGTTCAAGTGGAATAGGTGGGTAGACACCAATATCTACCTTGATCATAAGGCCCTTAAGGGCCAGCAGCCTTGAGAAAGAAGTGTCTTGATTCTTGCAACAGGCCTGAAAGGGCTAATGACTCACTTGGATGGAGGAACAAGGTTGTGGCTAGGGCCAAGAAGGCCATGAATAGGCCTTAGAGGCCTTAGAAAATCTTAAAAACTCACAAAACAACAAAAATATTAAATTAATAAAAAAAAATCCACGAAAACTTCAGAAATTCACCTTGATAGGGCCAAAATATTCCTCTCTTGGCTGGACGTTGAGCTTGGATGAGTTATAGAGGATAGGTCTTGCCTTTCTAGGCCTAGATTATCCTCCAAAACCCCAACAATTTTCTTAAGAGGGCTAGGTATCTCACTTGGAAGGGTGAAACCCTTCAAACCCTAGCTCTAGGGGTTGACCTTCTACAAAATAATTTGATTCCCTTTGAGGCTTGAGGATCCACCTACAAAAATGAATGGAAGCATTCCAAAACCCCAAATATATACAAAAAATTTAAAACTCCAATTGCTACGAAATAAAACAAGGGTTAGAAAATAATTTTAAAAATATTTACAAATATACAATATTTACAAAATAGATTTTTTAGCTCTCATTAGCATGTTAAATCCTTTTAGCCCAAGATCAATTAAAAGTTTTGAGAAATTTGATTTCTAAAGATAGACTATCCAAAACCGTTCTGCAAAATAATTCGTCACAAAGAAAGCTTAGAGCCCAAACAAGGTCAGCTCTTCCCCATAGTTTGTGAACTTGGAGCCCAAGGGATATCGTACTTGTAAATCTCTATTTAATCTCAAGATAAACTACTAGATCATATATTGAATCAAATCACCTAAGATAACTCCTACCAATAGAATGTTCTTATCACCGACAAATGAAATAACAGTCGAATATATTCATCACAATATAGAATAAACACATAACTAGCTTATATGATAGATCAACAGATAGAAGAATGCCATGAACTAAACGCCAAAGTATTTTTATTATGAGAAAAATGTTTCCAACAGAGCAACAATTTAGTACATGTGTTACAAAATCACCTCATCCAAAGATGGGAAATAAGAGCTAAATGGTTTCCTTATATAGATAAAGCCCCTCCATGTGGAAAATAACGGCTAGTTGGCTTAATCCTCTTCAAAATAATCTCGACCATCGAAAATAAATTTATAATCTGTTAATCTCCACTGTTGAATTTTTATTTTTGTGGAAAAAATCAAATTTTTCTTAAAAAACAATTTCTATTAATCCCAAAATTAATATTTTGGATTAATATCCTCAAAAAATTGACTTTGACTTAACCACCAAGGTCCAATGGCTCAAATTTTCTTAGAGTATCCATTTTTTCCTTGGTGGAGGACCTCCAAAATTTGATGTCTCTTTGACCCACAAATTTTTTATTATTTTCCACTTGGAGAGAAATTAATATCTCTATAATTATTTTTTGACTCAAAATGAATTAATTTTCTGGCTTAGGATATTTATTTAATTTTGACAGAAAAATTAATTAATTGAAAATAGAGCGGATTAATAATTTTTCACCCTCAAATATTTTAGCCATGATTTATGATTGCGAGGGACCATGCACTAAAATATTTTTACATCAAAATACATATTTAGACATAGACCTTCAAGACATTACCCAATTCTGCGACACAATATGATCTAGTATGAAACCAAGTGTAATTTTTATAAAATGATTTAGCCATGGTGTTCTGATTACAAGGGACCATGCACTAAAATTATTCCTAAACACAATTTTACATCATACTCGATAAACACTAGGAATCACATAAGACCTTGTCAACGAATTCCACAATAGATTTGGGGTTTAAGTTGGAAGTAAATTTTTTTTGATTATGCGTGTTTACAAACACACATAATTTAGGGAGGTTAAAAAACTTCCTAGGATGAAATCATTTGCCAAAATCAAAGGCTTACCTAGGTTTTGTGACATAATTAAATGGTCATAATAACATCATTTACAATAAAACTTGCATAAATTGGGTTTACAATGATGAATGATGGTGACTGATGACTTCAATATTCAACAATTTTCTCCACTTCCTTGTACTCTGCTTTCCCAGACTGTTGACAAAGTGTGGTCAACAGATGACAAAGGTTATCCAGATCTTGACAAAAAATAAAGGAACTCGAATGTAGGAGGAACAACCAATGTAAAATATTTCTTATCCAAGTGCATTCATCATAGCAAAACAAGTGTAGAAGTAACAAAACTCAAAATATCGAGCTAAACATGTTATGTTTTGGTTTTTTCTGAAGTTTTAGTGTAGATCGAAGAATAAGAGTTGGCCAAATTTGTGACTATATTCTGTCTATGGTTTAGTTATTTTGTAGGTTCACTTCTGGCCATATAATCTATGTTTTGGAGTGAGATTATTTTTTTTCTTTGTGTGGGAAGGAGCCCTAATCTTTGTAGTAAAAAGAGGTTACAAGTTTTGTTTATAGGACAGAAGTAAGGGTCGAGTTCCCTAGTACCTCCACACATAAGGATAATCTAGGTCAAGCCTGCGATTAGGGCTGTAAACATATTTTGGAAGGTAAAACTATTACAATTTAGGATATTGGGAACAATATAGAAAGGTTTGCATAAGGATTTAAGTATTAGTTGGATTATTCCTGTAGCAGCTACAAGAATCCCTAGAAAGGGTTGAAAATCTTAGATTACAGTGAGCACAGGGCTAGTTATTTGAAGGCAGGAGAAGACGTCGTTTAGAAGGATGGTTTTGTCTTCTCAAATTTATGATGTTAGCTGATGTAGGTCCAGTTTGGAAAATGGTATAGCAGGTTAGAAGGATGATAAATGTTGCATGAAGAGCCCTAATTTAGTGGACAAAAGGCATATTTGTCACTATGTGTGGAAATACCTGTGATGCCCTAAAGGATTGGATTTTGGCTATAACTAACAAAATCAAGAGGGCTAGTCTTTGTGTCCTAGTTCTATGGTTGACATAGGCTTGAATGTAATGTTCCTAACTAGAAAATATAGTGAATGTCAAATACATGTGTTAGTTTTTGTAGCGTTTGATGTGTTCTAGCCACGAAATTTGGTGGAGAGGCTAGAATACATGAGATCTCCAAAACCTAGAAATCGTTTTTGGAAATTCCTCCTAGATATGGTTTGATTAGATTATTAACTGTCTTTTAAATATTTCCTAAGTATAAACTTAGGGAATATGGTTAATTAATCAAAATTAATTTAGTCAAGGTGAGAATTCTTTAGAACCTCACACATAGCGTTTTCAATATGATCCTATCCCTTGGTTAATATTTAATCTTGGACATTGAAGTATCAACAGAGGATTATAAGAAGAAGTCGATGGGAAATTGTAGAAGATGCATCAACAGTCCGATTTCCTTAGCAGATCGATTTCCAGAGAGCAGCATCAGTTGATGAAGAGCTAGAGATCAAAGCAGAGATAGTGAGGGGCAGATAAAATGATCCAGAGGAACTTTTTCATATCGAGAGAGGTTGCAGCAAGGGGCTAAGTTATTCCCAGTGAGGCAGCACAGAGGACTATGCAGTTGCTTCAGAAGATAAACTCGATTTGGATGGAGGAGAAATCGTTTTCAGTTCTAGATGACAGGCAGAGGTTCGAAAGTGTTAGAGAAGCAATTCCCTCAGAAAATACATGCATAATGACTTCATCAGAAGTATTTCAAAGGCTAGGGGTAATAGGGTCAACACAGATGCTGACATAGAGGGTCTAGGAGGATGAGTTTCTGAAGGAAATTTGTGCCAGGGTTATTTGCAGACGAAGGATAATTGCCTTAAATAATTTTGGTCAGATATTATTGTTGTTTGGATTTCTAGTCGGGCATCCATAGATTGTACTTAGAGTTCACTGTCGCTTAATAATATAAACCCTCAGCTGCTCCACTGGTTTTCCCAAGTTGGGTTTTTCTCGGGACATTTGTCCAAAAATAACAGTGTCAAATTTATGTGTATGTGCTAGTATTTTCTTAGTTTCTAGCACTATTTATTTTCATAGTTTTATTTGTGAAGCTTGCGGTGTGATTTATTTGATATTTGTATTTTCAAATAAATTGTTAAAATAATTAACAATTAGAAAAATAAATTTCAGTTGCTGCAATAGGATTTAAGATTTGAATTTTTCACATGGTATTAAAGCGTAAGTGATCAACCGAGAAGCTCAGAAGTGGAAGATGTTACACGCCATTTTTTCACCATGACATTTGATTGTCATTATGGATCTATCACGATCCATATTTATGCTTCCTTAGAAGTCAAAAGAATTCATGTTCCTGAACCAAGTCTTGGAAACTGGAAAAAAAACTCTTAAAAACCTTTAAAACATTAACTATGCACTTTTATTGACCATTTAATGCGCATGTGCTGATACTTCTTCTATTAGCCATGACGATCGCTGCTATGTTCGCCAATAAAAGCTACGCACCCTTATAAAAGGAAGTTGTTGTCTCTCCGTAATTTGCAATATTGGCAAGAACAAATGACAGAGGACAACATCAAACCACTTTGGAGTCCAGGACCTAGCCTTCCTAGACTCAAAGAGGGCTCTCTCTATTTTTATGATTTAGCTTGATAATTCTAAATGCCGATGTTAGGCTAGTTATAGAAATTATGAGGGTTGTTTGTTTGATTGATTGGGTGGTTGGACAAACAGAGCTACAAAAGCTAATCCATTGGGTTGTGGAGTCATAAAAGGCTGAATTGTGCATCAACTTTTCAAGTGCATTCACAGGGAAAGCTAACTATGCAGACTGGATCTTACTAACTGTGTGAAATGGAAAAGGAGGAGGAGATTAAGGTTCAACATAAATGCAGAGCAGATCGTCTCTGAATTCTGCATTCAGGTCTCAGAGGAAAACATTAAGATAAAAAACACATATAAATCTTAATCTTAATCTAAATTTTCTGTTTTGAAATCATATAAATTGATGCATAGTATGAAAATATAGAGGAAAAACATTAACACACAGGAAAAACATCACCATTAAAATAGCTCAAGAATCCTGTGAACAATATCTTATTATTGATGCCCAACTTGAACAATTACAGTACTCTAATAGTTCTTACAATGCAAGTTCCAGCAGGGTCCAAGTTTCCAACCCGTCATACTGCTAAGGATAGCAGTACTTATCTAAAAACTAAGTCGGTTGCCTTGACTTACTCGACAACCTTTCATTGATTACAATTTAACAGAAAATGGACAAGTGTGGCCATACAAGGCCCGATCAGAAATCTCTGACAAGACACCGCCCATAGAATTAATTTTGGGCAACTCTTTCTAGATCCAAATGCTTCAATGGCTCCTCGAAAGATCAAACAATAAGGTTGGAGGTGGCTGTGATGGTCATGAAGAGGTAACTAGTGGTGGCTCTAACATCTGGCCCTGCTCTTCAGAAAACCAGCGCTGGGTAATCAAATCTGTGCAGTGTTGTCCACTTTTCATTGATTGGTGATGGTGCTGATGTGTTCTATTGCCTTTTTCACTTCTGCTTAGTATACCATAACATTTATGCATGGATGCCCTTTGCCTAACTTGGACTTCTTTGCTTGCACACCTTGTCGGGACTTATTTCCACCAGAAGTCCTTTATGTTGTTATAAGATAACAAGTTTGGTAAAACGCCTTGCTAGACTCGACCCTCGGTGTCTCTTTTCTACTCGAGCCCTTTCAGTCGCGTTTAATCTTATTTCTTCATAAAATGATGTTCAAACCTCATATGCTTGACTTGACCCTTTTTAAACAAAACATCATAGAAAACCCATTTACCCGAACCCGAAAATGTTTAGATTTTAGTTCTAAACCTTATCGCGTCCATGGAAAATAACACATCCCATGTTTTACAATAAGTTATAAGAAATGGAATTGGCGATGCGATGCGAAGTATGAAGGCAAAGTGGCAGGTAAGGTGGGACCAGATCGCAGCCCGCAAATCACAAATATTAACATTTAGCAGCAAGGGTAAACTCTGAAAGGTGCGAAGTGCGATGTGCGCCGATTAGAGGATGATGTGGCAAGATGGAGCCCACCGCATCGGCGAAGTTATAAAGCGGTGAATTTTTTCTACAGTAAGGAAAAGTTTACGAGGTTTCATGACATATCAATTTATTTCAAATGGCTTGAAGCGGGGGCGGAGCTGTTATGGTGGGGCAACCTGCATTGCAGGTTAAGTAAAATACATTGTGGGTGCTTCAAATGGTAAGTTATAATATATAAGATGCGAAACGGTGGTTGAACAGGTAAAGTTGCGATCTTGCAATGGTTATTGGGGGAAGGGTGACGTGTCAGGGATAATGGCCCCACTTTAATCGCACTTGGGGAAATCGGGAAAGCAGAGATAGAACAAAGATATAGCGGTGAAAAAGGTAAAGTAGGAATATAAAGTGGAAAGGCAGAAGTGGGTGAGGTTTAATGTTTTAAAGGCAAATAAAGTGAAAAAGGGTTTGTAATGTGATGATGTGATTCAATCTCCATCGTTGATGGAATCTTAGAGCCAATGGTCCTAACTGATCCTTTGATATGATTTGTCGATTTTGTTTCTTTGGTCGTGCCCATTCATTTCTTAGTTTGTTCGTGTAATACTTTGACTCTTTCACTACTTGACCCACTTTAGCATTCACGACTCAACCCAAACGTGTATGACTTGACTCAATCACGTTCATGACTCTGCCCAGCACGCTCACGACTCTACCTTTGCTATTTTTTCTTCCTTTACTACTTCTCTACTGCCTTTGTGTTTGCTAACGGTCTAATGCTGCTCCTTGCTTCTCTGCTGCCTTTTTTTCCTTTGATCCTTGCTTTGGAAAAGATTTTGAATATTGACATATATGTATAGTATGAAAAATTGCAAATAGAAAGTACACAGTCACCTTGTGATACTGTGAAATATAGGAGTCTAACAATGGCTCCGGCTGGGGATGGCAGCTCCTTCAGGAGGTGTCAAGAACCCCGCAGACTAGTGGCCTGATCCCAACCTTGTATCTTGATTTGTCAGGCAACTCGGTGACTTGAAACTAGTTGATTGTTCCTCCTGACTTTGACTGATAAAAATAGACCACATGCTTGGCCAGCTAGCTTATTAGCATACTGAAATATGAACTGAGACTACAATTGAACTTATCCACTGCAATCCATCAAGCTGAACATATTACTACACCTTGAAAAATTGAATGGTGAAACCATAACTAAGATGAAACTAAAGTCTGAAACATACCGATCTCAAAATGAAAAGCAGTCTAAAACTAAAATTGGAAAAATTCTCAAAATACTGAGCTTATTTGCACACCTACCTACCCTAATTTACTGAAATGGTCGCCCTTCTAAACAATACAATAATGCTAGTGCAACTAGTCAAGAAATTGTTCTAATATCTTTGTTCTTTCATTGCTCTTTACCATGTTCAGAGAAAAACCTGTGAATGGTGTTTGATAGAAATTCCTGGCATGATCTTGTTTACATGGATCTTGGTACCTTTGAAAAACAATTGGCATGCCAGAAATATGTGCTGGATTTGTAAAGAACAATTCCTCCATATAGCCAGCAATTGGATCAAGATACTCTTGATTTATTTATGGGTATTCTGACTGAGCCAACTCAAATTCATATCCTGGTACTGCAGATGTGCTCTCCTAGTCTTCAATCAACTCGAACATGTTTGCATGATACCTGATGAGTGTTGCGCCTCTACTTCTGCTGAATCTGACAATGGGAAATATTTTTTGGTCATATCCATATCATAGCAGCTTTTGAGATAATTATGAACACAGGAATATTGACTTTGAAAGCAGAAACCACCCAACGTATTTGCTATTGGGTCATGTGGTGCTTTAGATGGTAGTGTTGGTTCTTCTAAGACCTCATGTTTTCTCTTAGGACTATCAGCTAGAATGTGATCCCAATTCCCTTTTATAATCTGAAATGCATTAAAGCACAAAGGTAGAGAGCCAAACTAGATCAATCCATGATCTGTTACTTGACATTAAAATTAAATCAAGGGCTGAACCCCTGGATCTAAAACATATATTTTATCATCCATGATTTCCTCATTTGATTGGGGAGAGAGTTCTCTTCTCCTGTGATTGTCAGCTAGAATGTGATCCAGATTCCCTTTCACAATCTGAAATGCATCAAATCATAAGGGAAAAGAATCAATCTAGATCAACATCATATGTTTTAGATTCTATGATTTCAATATGACTCAGGGAGAGAACTTCTGGATCTGAAAAAGGTTCAAGATCATCCCTCTTTTCCTCAACTGACTCATTCGAGCATTCATCCTCCTTCCTATTTGCAAACTATTTGTAATTCTCTCTTAAGAGTGAGGAAAAATATAGAGGAATGCATTTTGTACTTAATTGACAACTTTCTACATTTTCTTTCTTACAATCTTGCTCAGCGTGTAGAGTTTTGTTGTCATCTTTGCATTGTGACAACTGAGTTTGTTCATCCCAAGAACATAGTGTTGGCTGCTTCGAATAATCAGCCTCAACCTTGACCTTATAGTCTTCCTCTTGATAATCATATTCGAGATGGGTACCTCTGTATGCAAGGTCATCTATCATGTACATTATTGCTGAGGATTTCCCTGCCTCCTTCTGATTTTGGACTTCATCTTTGGTTGTGTTGTGGATAGAGTACATGAAACAATCATTTTCTATTTTAAGGTGTCCAGGATGGGGTGCAAACTGCTTGGGTACATTAATGTTTGTCTTTTACAGAACTAATGGAACATGAGGTATCTGAACAACAATTTCCTCTTTCCTTCCAATCATATGCATCATTTCGTTGACTGTGTTTGTCAACATATCTAGCTTTATCTTTGAAGGTACCAATCTCTCTTTTTCTAATTTGTCCTTATTCATTGATTTTAAGTTTGCTTCCCTGTTTAGTAGGTTGACTTCCGCATCAACTCCCACATTTTTCATTTCTTCTAGGGTTGCAGGGTGGCTTTTTATTAACTGGAATGCCATCTCTAGGCCAAATGCATCTGGGTAGTGCCAGAGAGCTAATCCTGGGGGCTTATCTTAGCAGGCATCGAATAGTATACTTTATTGAACTTGGCTGAAAAATGCATACTGTCTCCCCAGGCTGTATTTTTAAATGGTTATAATCTTCTATGATGAGAAAAAAATTTCCCACAACCACGCATCTATCTAGGAAAACTTGAGTGAATTGATGAAAATTGCTAATGATTGCAGTTGTAAGATCTTTAAACCAATTTTTAATTTTACCTTGCAATGATAGGGCAAACATTCTGATACACACACCATCTTCTCCCACCTCAAACAGATCAAGGAAATTCTCAAGATTTTGAATGTGATTTTCTGCAATGATCTTTACACTTTCTCCATCAAATTTGGGTAGATTATTGATAAAATTTGCATGGAGGTCTTGGAGGGTAGGAGGCAAAAATAGAGGCTTATTATATATGTCTGGGAATTTTACAGGTATAGGAAGTAAAGAAGGAGGCTTATAACCATTTGGATATTTTTCAAGAGCAGGAGATGAAGTACAAGGCCCATGTGCCACTGGGTTTTCGACAAGTGCATCAGGGATATGCACAAGTGTAAAATTATGTATATGTTCTACAATTTGGGGCTTAGCTTCTTGAAGCTTATTAATTTTCCAACGATCAATGTAAACCTCAGAAGTGTACTCTTGATTAGGCTTAAAGTAGGATAGAACATAGTTACGGATAAAAACAACAAATTATTGAATCCAATTTGGGCTTGAATACTTTCTTTTTCTAGGCTGACTGGTCATGTTTCAGGTCCTTCCTCCAGTGGAGTATTTGAATGGAATTGATTTGAATTGGAGTAGCTAGGTGAATGATTTCAAATTTCTTGTGTCTGACTTGTTGTCCACCATCAACAACCAGATACCAACCTTGGAAAATACTCATATCATACAAATTTGAGTAGGGTTTCGGAGTTCTGAAGAAACACTAAGTTTTTTCAATAATCTCGATTGTGGTCACCATTATGTTTTCACTTTGTAATTTGTAATATTGGCAAGAACAAATGACAAAGGACAACATCAAACCACTATGGAGTCCAAGACCTAGCCTTCCTAGACTCAAAGAGGGCTCTCTCTGTATTTATAATTTAGCTTGATAAGTCTAACTACTGATGTTAGGCTAGTTATAGAAATTATGAGGGATGTTTGTTTGATTGATTGGGTGGTTGGATAGACAGAGCTTCAGAAGCAAATCCATTGGGCTATGGAGTCATAAAAGGCTGAATTTTGCACCAACTTTTCAAGTGCACTCATAGGGCAAGCTAACTATGCAGACTGGATCTTACTAGTAGTGTGAAATGGGAAAGGAGGAGGAGATTAAGGTTCAACATAAATGCAGAGTAGAACGTCTCTGAATTATGAATTCAGGTCTCAGAGGAAAACATTAAGATAAAAAACACAGACAGAATTAAGGTTCTCTCTTAGCAAATCTTGATCTAAATTTTGTGTTTTGAAATCAGATAAATTGATGCACAATATGAAAAGATAGAGGAAAAAGATTAACACAGAGGAAAAAAATCACCATTAACATGGCTCAAGAATCCTGTGAACGGTCTCGTATTTTGATGCCCAACTCAAATAGTTACAATGCTCCAATAGTTCTTACAATGCAAGTTCCAGTAGGGTCCAAGTTTCCAACCCTTCATACTACTAAGGAAAGCAATACTTATCTAAAAACTAAGTCGGTTTCCTTGTCTTACTCGGCAAACTTTCATTGATTACAATTTAACAGGAAATGGATAAGTGTGGCCATGCAAGGCCTGATAAGAAATCTCTGACAAAGACACCACCTGTAGAATTAATTTTGGGCAACTCTTCGTAGATCCAAATGCTTCAATTTCTCCTTGGAAGATCAAACAATAAGCTTGGAGGTGGTTGTGATGGTCACGAAGAGGTAACCAGTGGTGGCTCTAACATCTGGCCTTGCTCTTCAGAAAACCGGCACTGGGTAATCAAATCTGTGTAGTGCTGGCCACTTTTCATTGATTGGTGATGTTGATGATGTGTTCTATTTCCTTTTCCACTTATATTTAGTATACCATAATAGTTCTGCGTTGACACCCTTTTCCCGAATCAACCTTCTTTGCTTTCACACCTTGTCGGGGCTTGTTTCCACCAGAAGTCCTTTATGCTGTTATAACATAACAACTTTGGTAAAACGCCTTGCCAGACTCGACCCTCGGTGTCTCTCTGCTACCCGAGCCCTTTCGGCCGCTTTTAACCTTATTTCTTCATAAAATGATGTTCAAACCTCATATGCCTGGCTTGACCCATTTTAAACAAAACATCATAAAAAACCCAATTACACCGACCCAAAAATGTTTATATTTTAGTTCTAAACCTTATCGCGTCCATAGAAAATCGCACATCGCATGTATAATAGTTTAAGCTATAAGAAATTGAATTGACGATGCAATGCAAAGTACGAAGGCGACATGGCGGGTAAGGTGGGACCGGACCGCAGCCCGTAAATTGCAAATCTTAACATTTAGCAGCAAGGGTAAACTATGGAAGATGCGAAATGCGATGTGCGCCGATTGGAAGATCATGTGGCAAGATGGAGCCCACTGCATCAGCAAAGTTATAAAGTGCCGAATGTTTTCTACATTAAGGAAACGTTTACGAGGTTTCATGACATATCAATGTATTTCAAACGGCTTGAAGTGGGGATGAAGATGTTGTGGTGGGGCCAACCACATCGCAGGTTAAAAAAATACATTGTGGGCGCTTCAAATGGTAAGTTATAATATTTGCGATGCGAAATGGTTGTTGAACAAGTAAAGTTGCGACCTTGCGACGGATGGTGGGGGAAGGGTGACATGTCAGGGAGAATGGCCCCACTTTAACCGCACCTGGGGAAATCGAGAAAGCAGATGTATAACAATGATATAGTGGTGAAAAGGTAAAGTAGGAATATTAAGCGGAAATGTGGAAATAGGTAAAGTTTAATGTTTTTAAAGGAAAGTAAAATGAAAAAGGGTTTGTAATGCGATGGTGTGATTCAATCTCTTCCGTTGATTGAAGCTCAGAGCCAATGGTCCTAACTACTCCTCTGCTGTGATTTTCCGATTTTGTTTCTTTGGCCGTGCTCATTTGTTTCTTAGTTTGTTCGTGTAATACTTTGAATCTTTCACTAATTGAACCGCTTTAGCATTCACGACTCGACCCAAATGTGCATGACTTGACTCAATCACGTTCATGACTCTATCCAGCATGTTCACAACTCTGCATTTGCTATTTTTTCTGCCTTAACTGCTTCTCTACTACCTTTGTCTTTGCTAATGGTCTAGTGCTGCTCCTTGCCTCTCTGCTGCCTTTGTTTCGTTTTATCCTTGCATTGGAAAAGATTTTGAATATTGACATATATGTATAGTATGAAAAATTGCAAAGAGACAATGCATAGTCACCTTGTGATACTATGAAATACAAGATTCTAACAGAAGTAAACATGAAAAAGTAATTTCTAGAGGCCTAGTTGGGCAAATATTCTTCCAACTAGAAGTCTCTAGAGTCGCGCTAGTTTGAGATATATCCCTCTACTCATGGAGCCTATGCCTTGACTAAAGGAACCCTAATCCCTTCATTGGAGGATTGTATCCCTCTTGATGGATCTGAAACCTCCTCAATCTCTCTATAACTTGAGCTAAAGTTTCAGGTTTAAGGGTAGATACTAAGTTGGTATGAACTGATTGTACATTGAATATCACACCTCTGTACACAATAGTTCATGTTAGTCATTCTAGAGAGGAAGGCTTGTCAAACTAAGGAGAAATATTGCGCAAACATACGGGAGAAATCCATACAAAATCAAGGATCAAGTTGTAGGATTTATCAAATTGATTCTTGATAATACATATGGATCTCTTTTTCTCATTGTGTTGTTTTTAAACTTATTGAAACAATGTCAATACTTAGTCTCCTTGATTATTAAGTGGAACTGGTGTTTTTTATTATTATATACTGCAGATGCTTTGATCCTTTGCATGTTTTTGGTTGCAATTTCTTCTCAGAATTGAAGGATTGCTTTGGAGTAAAAGGCAAAGGTCTACATCAAACATCTCATTGAAGGTAGGATCATAACCTCCTCATTTGTAAGTTATAATAATTTGAATGCTAAATATTTTAGAGAAAGAGGTATTCAAATGGTTGTTTGTTTCTAGTTACCTGTTGGGGTACTAGGGAGATCACTCTTGTCCGCAAGAGGGATTAATCCAGAAAACATATTGGCGACTCCGATGGGGAAGACATGTTTAGTTTTCCTTTGATTTTGTTTGGTTTGACATTCCAACTTTCCTAGTTTGACTTTTCTGAGTGTGGTTGGGTATATGACCTTTTAGATTCTCTGCATCAGAAAAACTTCAAATTTTTTTTTCCATCATTTCTCTACCCTCCGTTGTTTTCTGTGGTAAACAGAGCTCAAACCTGCATAAGTTTCTAGTTAAGTTCAGTGTGCAGGCGCACTGGTTTGCATTGAAAACCTAGCACCCCCTGGGAAATTTTGAAAAAAATAATATTTTCACTTTCAGAGTCAGATAACCAATTTATTAAGGTTTAACCTGATCTATACCAACTCTTAGAGTCTGTTTATAAACTCTTCCTAAAAACCTTAGAGTTTTTTTTGATAAATCATCCTTTTTTCATATTTAGGTAGGGTTTGCCCTGGTTTGATGCATTTCTCTTTTTTGAAAATAGATTCATTTCCTAAGATCAATGGTTTTATGTTATTTCCTTCTTGAGCCACCATGTTTCTTGTCAGCCTTACTTGTTTGAGTATTTATTTCTTTCTCATTTGCAAAAAGGAAAACTTCTAGATTACCGAAGTGTGATTTTTCTCAAATTATTCTATTATGCTTTCATTTCTGCTAGTTCAAGGGAAAAAAATTTAGTTTTCTTTCAACTAAAATAAATAATCAAAAGACACTGCTAGGTATCTTAGTTAATATTGTTAGTTAAAAGCTTTGTTTTCTTTGAAGTTTTTATACTTTTTTGGGTTTTTTATAAGTTGATTTTCTTTTGAGAATTGTTTGTTCATCAAATTGTAGTTTTTGGCCTTGTAATCAATGAAAAGTTTTCATAATTAAGAGATACTGGTCATGCTTGCAAATGAAATTATTTTCTTGATGAAAAGGAATTTTATGTGAATTTTTAGGAAGCTTGTACTTTTTTAGTCCAAAATTCCTTCAACTTTCTCTAAATAGAAATTCATCGAAACAAAGAATTTCATTTTCATATTGATGCATTTAGGGTATTTTTGAGTTAGTCACAATATCATCAATTTTCATCTCCATACCCCTTTGCATAAAACATCCAAATTAACACAACGCTTAATAAAATTAATATAGATATTTTTTACACTTTCTAGGGCTCATTCCACTAATTTAGCTCAATATTAGTGCTTTGTAATAGGTTGTAATAACTTTCCAAAGAAGATAAAACAAAAAAGTAGCATGTTGCAGTAGGGAAAACCCAATTGTTGCAATTGTTCTCTAGGAAGGTCTTCTTAAAAGAGTCAAGCATGAGGTCATATCAGACCTAGTGAATTAATCGTACCTACTTCATTAGCAAAGATATAATATGTGCACGTAATACAAATGGTAAACCTAGTATTAAACATTGTCGAGGAGCCTACGATCACTTGTTAGTAAACCTTGTATTTACCATGTTGAGGAGATTTCAAGTGGATTGAGCTTTAATACTCCGCCCTTGCGTGTATATCAGACCATAGACTGTTCTCCTAGGTTCAATTGTCTTAGTTGGTGACCTTAGTGGCCATAATATTTAGGAATTTTCCCAAGGTGATGGTGGAGGGAAGGTCCCACTGTACTTGGAGCAGACATTGACTAGACTCACTTGGAATTTCTGGAGGGCACTCTTCACTTTGATATGGAATAGTGAAGTTACTTGCACCAAACTGTTTCATTAAGTAGGTTGTCAGGATAACTGTTCCAACTGCCAATTTTCCACATTAATCTCTGCGACGTTGGATTTCATCACCAACTAGTGATTTTATTGTGGAAACATATTGTTTGTGTGTGGATTTTTTCTTAAATTTTGTAGGCGCATGTTCATTTGTTTGATTTTTAGAGGCCTTAGGTGTGATTCATTTGAATTTTTTTGATTTCATGTGTTAAAGAAATTAACCACAGATGAATTATCGAGACATTCACATAGAATGCAGGGGAAAACCCCTGAATATACACCCAGTCATTTGGAAAAAATAAAAATTGATAGAGTTCAATCATTAGGAACTGGGTCTACTGAACAAGGAGAAACATCCATTGTAATACATCCTGATTTCAAAGTTAATCAACCTCAGATAACTGAAAAAGAACAAGATCAACCAGAAATTTCTGAAGTAATTACAATTGAATTTGTTATCGGCGAGTTGTCAAATACACAACTCACTAAGCTTGAAATATCAGAGCCTAAATCTGATTCCACTTCTTCTGAGTCACCTTCAGATCTTATAGCCCCGACTCTTGGTCGTCCTCGTTCACCTCGAGTAAATATTCTCAACACTGAGAATATTCCTCCTGGAATTATTATCATTGAAGAGATATCTGATGTAGAAGAAGAGATTACACTTCCCTCTCGTCAAGAATATTTAGATATAAGGTTTAGCAAACCAATATACCCTTTCATTCCTTTTCGACTAGATCCTTGGTATTATCAATTTTATCGATTTTCTACACAAATCTGGTTACACTCAGTCACCATGCCGATTACCTTTCTACTCTTTACCTAGAAATAGTAGTATGGCTTCTCAAAGCATGTCTACTGAGTCATATATGTTTTCTTCTTCACCAGAAATTTTTTTGTATGGTGGTCCCTCCATTCCTGTTGGGTACCAGTCACTTTCTGGAACTTTCTCAGGAGCATCTCCATTCTCCGAAACTTCTACCATGTCAACTAGTTTATTTGAGTCTACCACCCAACCTTTGACTTTGGAACATGTCTATATGTTTTCCAGGAATATTCCTCAAGCTAGATCACAAGGTGGCTATATAGTGCTTGGGGGGCAGCAATCTCTCCAAGGAAATCAACCTCTCCAAGGGTAGCAACCTTTTCAAGGGCAGTAACTTTTCAAGAGTAGCAATATTTTCAAGGAGGACAACCTTTTACTAGAACCTATCCCATGGTTGTGGGGAAAAATATTCCTGGTAATTATCAAACTTATGTCCCAATGCCTCAAACTGGTTATGGTCAACCTTATGTGTCACAACCTTCAATGGGAACTCCTTACCCAGGGATAAATACTATGTGGAACCCTTTGTTTACTCAACTGTATTTGCAACCTACATTGCAAGTACCTTATAATCAACCTACTTAGCTAGCTGGAACATTTGGCTTTACCCAAGTCTAATAGCCTATTCAAGGTGCACTTCAAATTACCCCAAAGGTATCTGTGCCAAGTAGTCAGAAAGGTGGTCCGAGTACTCATAATACTCCCATCCAATCTGCTATGCAAAATTCTGTTTAACAACCAAGTACACCTATCTTAAGAGTTTATCAAATCCCTATTGTTACGACCCTTCAAATGTCAACGCCAACTGTTACACAAATTATTCCTTAGACTACTACTCATCAAACTGGACCTATAGTCTAGTGAATTACTCAAACCTCTGTGGGACAACCTAGTGCAACAACTATACAAACAAGTCAACCTTTTTACAGTTCAAAATTTTCAAGGACAACCCTTTGTAGGTCAATCTGTTCAAGGGAAACCTTTTATAGGGGCAACTATTTAGGGAAAACCCTCGACAGGTCAACCTTTTGAAGGTCAATTTGTTCAAAGTCAACCATTTCAAGGGAAATTACAATATGGAAAAACATGACAAAATCCAGTTTATCAGAGCCAACCATACCCTGGTTATATGTATCAAATACCATCTCAACCTCAACTTGGTATGGCTACCCTTGGATACCCTGGAGGTATACCAATTCCAACTGCTCAATATATTCTATGTTTTCCTGGATATCCTCATCCGGGTACTAGGATTTTACCTCAAGGTTACCAATTCGCTCAGCAAGACCCTAACAGGCGGTTACCTTTCATTACAACTTTAGATTTACCAAACTTGTCTCGGCTAACGAATAATCCAATTTACTATCTTCCATTTTGGCCAGTAATGCCTACTAAGTTACCTAGTGACATTCCAAAGTTTGAAGGAAAATCAAGAGAATACCCCTCGAATCATGTGATGACTTACCATCTATGGTGTGCATACAATTATTTAATTGATGATTTGATTCGTTTAATACTTTTTCAAAGAGCTTTGACCTACTTAGCCGCAAAGTGGTACATTGATTTACCACGAGGCTCTTTCAACAATTTCAACGCTTTAGCAACAACTTTCCTAACTCATTTTCATTTTCTAGTCCGTTATGATAATGGCACAAAACTTTTGACTTCACTTAAATAAAGGACGTCTACGTACATTTCAGATCACATCCATGAATGGCGATGTAGACGTCGTTTAGTCAAAGTTTTCATTCCAGATCAAATTATGACTGAATGGTTCATAAAATCATTACTTCCTAAGATTACTGAAGATGTAGCTAAAGGAGGCGTTCTAATGGAAGAGCAGGTCACCGCTCAAGCCTAGTATCTGGACCTTGTTTACACACAGTCCGGTACCTTGTATGAAAAAATTCCTGATTTACCATGCCCAGGTCAACTTACTACAACTCCTTTCGGTTCTCATTCCATAGACGGTGTAATCGGTACATTTAATACATCAAAGAGTAAGAAGAAATCATCTAAATCTACTACTCCAATTATAAATCTACTAGATTAACCTAAAGGAGACCCTTCCCTAGAAACTTCTGTTGAGATTCATGTCATAGACTCATCTACAACTAAAGCTAAATAATCCGACAATAAGAATAAAGGGAAGGGTAAAAATAAACAAAACATTTTTCCCAAAGAGACAACAGAAAAACCAAACCATCAAACGAAAAACATAAAACTTGTTATCCTTGTCTTATCTGTGATGAGGATCACTACACCAAAGAGTGCCCACATTGGGCTGAGGTATCCAAATTTGTCAAAGGTTTGCCTACACTCGCTTTCCTTAAAGATCATTTTCCATCACAAGACAAAAAAATGATTGGATCTTCTTCCAATTCATTGGCGAATATCCTGATGATGTCCCAGGTCATGGTTGCAACACGATCTCAAGTCTACGGATCTAAGAGTCATGTAACTGGAAAGGAAACTGAATCATCCAGTCCGTTAGTGACCTTTAAATATAGGATTCATAATTTTGACTTGATTGATGGTAATTTTGTAAATTTGTACATACTTTTCCTTCTACAAGTTGTATTCACATATTTTGTAAAAAATAAAAAATAAAAAAAAATCAAAAAATCAAAAAGAGGGTAAAAAATCCTAAAAGAAAAATCAAAGGACTTAGAAAAAATAAAAGACCCCAAAAGAAAAATGAATAAAACATGAAAGTGTGCAAGTATAAATGCCACTACTTTTACCTTTTGCAGTTGATTATGGCAGAGTGTCAATAAATGCCATAATTTGTGATGAGTTGAACAATTTAATATTGACTTGTCACTTTTCAATTTCAAATGTTTTAGATAGAGAATAAAGAATTATTATACAGTTTAATCATGACAATTCAGTAGTTAGGTAGATAATAAGTGAATCCAACAGTTTAATCAGGATTCCTGGATAAAATAAGTGTAGAATTAGACAGTTTATTTGCTTTCAAGAAAAATAAATGTTATAAATGTTGCTAGCACATATGCACCAAATCAAAATGGAAGAAAAAATGTTAGCATGTAAAATTGGGTAGGTAGAAGAAGGTGAGAAGCATCAACGTAAATATTATTCACCAAGGCTGTAAATAACTAACTTCCCCTTCCCATAGCCATTAAACATTCTAAGCTATCAGTCAGAAAGGCTCAAGGCATTTCCTTGACTTCTGTTGGGACCAGACCAAAGGCTCTATGATTGATCAGTTGAAAGTGTAAAACGTCTATATTAATCCCTAAAATCACATCATCATTCCATTCAGGCATTCATTTCCCTAAATAATCCAAAGTAAAAACCTCATTTTTACTTAAAGATACTCTAATTCCTATTTGATTAACTTCCCACATTACATGAAAGCCTAAAACCCTCAAAATCAAATTTTATCCTAAAATTGAAGTGATGAAGTTATTATCATGCAAATTTGCCTTTAAACTTCACGTTTCTTGGTTATGTTAATGTATTTTGAGTATACCTTGTCCCCTTGTAATATAAACTTTAACTTATCTAATAAATCCCTATAGAATAACCTTTTCCTATATTATATAATTCTCTTTTATTTATTCCTACATGTTTAAATAAAAAACCCACCTTATATCCCCTTTGGCTAAATATATCATTATATAAATATCTTACCCCTATGGTAGTTAAATCATTTTGATTAAATAAACTATATAGTAAAAATATATATAAAAAAACTTTAAACATGTTTAACTATGTGTTTAACACAAAAAATTCCGAAGTTTCGTTTAAACTAAACTTCAAAGAAAAACCCATCCCTTTGTTTATTTCCCAACTCCCTTTACCCAAGGTTAAAATTATAACCTAACCCTTTCCCTCTGAAATATATTCCATTACTGCAAATATAACCTTGGTTAAAACCCTTTGATACCCTTCTCGATCACCTTAACCCATGTATAAAATTCATTTATACATATATCATCATAAATCCTTCAGCACCATCAGACTCCATCCTAACCGTCCGATCATCCTTCTCATTTTAATACGACGGTCAAAAATAAACCCGATAAACCCTTTTCCCCGTCCCCACCATTTCCTATCGGATCAAATTTCATCCATTGGTATCCCCTTGTTAAATCGACGATACAGATCAAAGCCCTGGCCCCACTGCATTTATCCCACAACTTCACATCAAATCTTGATCGTTCGCTCCGCTCCGACAGATCCGACGATGCAGATTCCATTTTGCATTTTTAAAATGATCAAATGGAATTGCCAAAAAGTTTTGCGAAAAAGTTGTTTTGATAAACCACCCCATGCTACGTGTCCTCCTTTCATTTGATTGCATTCCAAAAGGGAAAAACCACTTATTTCTCAAACACAATGCAAAAACCATTTCTAGTTTCTCCTTTAAACACACAAACCGCTCCTGCCCAACCTGCAATAAATGACATTGAAAGGTGATATAACTTAATGTTTTATGACTTAGTTTTTCATTATTTCCTTTGTATTTCGCGTAGTTTACATATTAAACACTGTAAGCCCTTTGCAAAGCCTCCCGACACCCTTTTCGAGCCTTCTGTAAACCAATTGACATATAAAGAGCCATTACCTCTGAAATTCACTCCCAGAGAAGTTCCACGACCTCTGCCCATCAAATTCAACCTAATTGAAGATTGTTGCAAGTTCAGAAACTTCATCGACTGCAATCATACCTTTTACAAGTATTTTCCGTCAAAATCAATCCATAAAATCTTCAATTTCAAATAAAATTAAGCTAATTAGACCGTCATTGCCTAACATGAATTGAAGTAGCCATCTGGGAAGTTTTAGAAACCTTCAAAATATAGGGGAAACCCTGTCAAAATTTCTCCAGAATCCACATTTTCCATTTTAGCAGGTTTTTATCCATTCCAAGATCATTTTCACTACTGAATTTGATCTAGAAGACCTTCTGCATACAGTAAACCTATTATGTCTTCTCGAAACCCTACCCAAAGTCTCAAATTGCCAGAAAAATTCTTCAATTGTCCCAGGTATCTGAAAAAGAACTTAGAAAACTATTTAATCTTGCTCTGTTCATTTACAATGACCAAAAAATAGGTAACCCCCAAAACTAGAGGTCCTAAATCCCAGAAGCCTACCTCCAGCAAGCTTCCAAATCCAAAACCTCCCAGAATTGATAAACCTACTCCTATTTTAACTGTTGGTTTTACTGAAGTAGTTAGACCTCTGCAACCTCCTGTTGCCATTGAAGAAAACAATCCTTTGATTGACTTATATTACAGAATTGTAGATGCCACTCTTGAATTTGACCTTCTAGAAGTGCATAACTGGTGTCAAGAGAAATTTGAAAAGAAAGAGGCCAATGACATACCTGTATGGGAGTCCAATTTTCCCAAGTATGTGGTTCCCATTACCCATCCTGCTCAGTATTTCATAAGGTTGTGTCAAATGAATTATATTCATGATCAAAGGTGCATGGATAACAAAGATGGTGAGGTCTTATTTTTTATAACTGCTGAATCAATCAATGATATGCTCTAGTTAAGCCATAATCCACAAGCAGTGTCATTGTCAATTGAAGACTTGACCCAGATGTATTTAGACCTAGATTTTCCTAGGAAGTTCCAAATTCTCCAGAACTTCATGCCAAATCATGTCGATCTTCCTAAGCTGAATCCTCCTTATGATACCTTTGATTTTCCAGAAGGCTCCAGACAGGTCATTTCCATGCTTTCATTTGTTTTGGGTTATGTTAATGATGATTTCACAGATGCCTCTGTCTTAGGCTTCCTCTCCACTTTGTCTCTTGGACAGCAACCATATTTGATTTTTGACTTTGCCAAATTTATTACTGACAATATTCATTATCAGCTGATAAAATTTCCTAATGAAGGAGTGCTCAGATATACTTCATATCTGTTACATCTCTTCTTGTTCTTTCAAGAAAATAATTTTCCCTTTGCAGTACAGAAGATGGATATGGAAGGAAAACCACTGTCAGTAATATTTTGGACCTATCTTCTGAGAAAGAATAGCAATGAGTACAATTACAGTGACTTCAATGACTTATTTATCGGACATGCCATCAGTTTGTTAGATAAAGCAAAAATACCAAGGATAAATGAAGATATCAAAAGGATTTTACAGTTGTCTGAAAACTGTAAAGTGGGTGATTGGTATTTGTACAAAAATCACACTGAGATCAGAATATATGGTGCAATCTTGGCCCCATACAAATTGCCAAAGTTTTTGACCACCAGGATCTTTGCTCTAGAGTACATAAGTCAGATTTTGAATGCTGATGTAGTAAATTTCATAGCATCCAAAAAGAAGGCACAATTTAAATTAAGAAGTCAAATTGGCTCTTTCATTGTAAACAACAGAGATGCCTTAAAGGAAGTATCCAACAAGCCATCAATATTCAAGTTTCAGGAAAGTTTTTATTGGAGCTATGACCCTCAGGGTATTATAAGCAATCTCAGAATTAAAAGCAAATTGCCCCGATTTCTCCATGAATCTAAGCCACTTATTGAAAAATATGTCAATCAGCTAGAATGGGTGGCCAATACCTTAATTTATGTTCAGGATAAGCAGACAGACAATTTAAACAGTACACAGGTGGTTACAGTTGACCAACCAGCAGAAGTATCAAACAAAAGACCAAGGAAGGAAGAAGGATATTTGGCCGAAACAATCATTGAAAACAAGTTCAAATCAGTATATAGAAAAAAGGCCAAAATTACTACATTAGAAACAGAAGGAATCATAGATATGGATGACACTAATCAACAACAGACATATGATGAAGCCACCATTATTGTGAATGAGACACTCAGAGAGATTCAAAGTGAACAGGTACAAGCACAGGGTAAAGGTAAAGAGTTGGTTGAAATGGAAGTGGATACAGAAGGTCCCTCTTCTTATTCTAAAAAAACTGAAGAAACCGATTCTGATATCCAGAAGAGGTTAAAGCTAATCAGAGAGAAAAATGAAGAAATAAAAAATGAATTTTATTCTAAGATTCTAAAGGAAAAACCAGGAGATAAGGATAGATTAGTAACTGCTTTGATTACTCAACCAACCAAATGATCATGTATTTTCTCCAACCAGTGGTAGCACATCCAAAATCAACTTCAGACTATAAAAAGACAGAATTTGTAGTAAATACTGATATTATTCATGAGCTGGATCAGATAGAATTTCACAGAAGTGCATCAGAAATGTTATATTCAAAAGTAGTAAGCAAAACAATGAGTGCCACTATGCTCCAAAATACTGTATCCAACTTGCAAACTCAATTGAAGTTGGATAAAGCATCTTTACATGCCAAGGATTTGAGAATCAAATCCTTAGAATATTTGGTAATTGAGTCTGGATCATATCCTTCTAATATTGAAGCTGATAAGAAGTTAATAAGACAGAAAAATGATGATATTACAACCTTAAGAATGCAGCTCAAATTACCACAAAGTGAGCACCCTCAAACAAAAGAAGTTCTTCAGGAAAAGACAAAGAAAGAGGAAAATATGAAACTTGTTTTGAAAATGACAACCCAGATAAAAAATATGGAAACTCAGATAAAAGCTCTTATGCAAGAAAATGAAAATTTGAAGAAAACTCAGCAAGTTTCCATTCCTACAGTTATTCCAACTGTAAGTACATCTATTCCCTCAACATTGGCAGAACATTTGGCACTGAAAGGAGTATTGGAAACTGCAGTGTTAATTACTTCTAAAGACATCTCTGCCACTTCTTCATCAACATCACAAGTAAATATAGCAGGGGAAACAACTGCCATATTCAAAGCTATGGAAGATATGTCCATAAAAGATAAAGAGATAACCAGTTTAAAAGACACCATCAAAAATCTAGAAATATCCAACAGAGATGCCTGAATCACTTCAACAGGACATGAACAGAGGGCTAACAGATTACAGGAATAGGTTAAGATTCTTCAGCAGCAGGTATATCTCACTGAGAAAGTATCCTACATTAAGAATTATCTGTGGAATAACATCATTCAGGGCATACATTCACAATGGCCCTCAATCCAGATAATTTATGAGCAAAAAGAATTACTTAAAGGAGCACAGCTAGAAATACAGAAGACCAAAGAAGAACTAGCTGATAAGCCTGCTCAAGCCTTAAGGATTATCACATTTTTGAATAGTAAACACAGAGAGGAACTTGAGGAGCTAAAAATTTAGGACAGAATTGAAAGTATACTCCAAATCAAAAAGGTCCTGAATGAAAGAAACATGATGAATAATTTGGAAGACAGGTGAAAAGATATGAACTTGGCTATCACCAGATTTGAGGCCAAATACACAGTACTATCACAAGCAGGTTTACCAGATATTCATGCATTGAATGAGAGGTTAATGCCACAAAAATATTATGATAATAAAATCAAGGCATATGCCAAAGAGCAGGTCAACAAAGCTTTACCTCAAGGGTCTCCTATTGGTAAAGTCATTCTGGAATATTTTGAAAACTCATTCTTTTTGCAAAACGAGATCAAGCATATTTTTGTGGTTAAGCCCAATTTTACAAAATATACAGAAGAAGATGAGAGTTTCAAGAAGCTAAAGAGCATGAAAATTCCCAGCATAGAAAAATGGCAAGAATTCACTGATTTAATATGAGAAATCATTAGTCAAAGTGTATCAGGGTCAAAGAGTATCAGTAAAAGCAGATTATCACTGCCTGTTATTTTTCAATTAACAGTAGTAAAACAATGAAGAGTAGAGATAAAGAGTATTAGAACAGAAAATGAAAAGGAAGAGTATTCTACAAGTCATCTTCCACGAGATAATGCCCCAAGTGCTAGCAATGCTTCCAGCTAATCTAAAAATCAGTTTGATTAGGATAAACAGTTCTATTTTTTCTTGAAAAAGAGGACAGATTGCAAACCGTTTTGTTGCTGTCCCTCTTCTTATGTTATAATTCATATTTTTTCTTGAGATATTCTCTCAAACTTTGAGATATTTTGTAAGCAATTTAATTGTATAAATACTTCATCTTTCGAAGTATTCAAGGTGGAATAAAATTTTTCAAGACTACTATAGTCATTTTGCTGGATATATTGAAGTTGGTGTGAGTCAATCAATAAAGCATCAGACTGGAATTGAGATTAATGACATCATAACTCAGTATTATTGTGCTGACCAGATAAGTCTATTTTTTTCCTTTTTTCATTGTGTTATCTTTCAAAAAATTCCACACATTCATTTTAATGTGTTTCTGTCTTAAATGATTAACTAGGAAAGTTTAAACATGATTAGTGATAAAAAGCTCCCTGTTTTTTACTAGTTGCTCATGATTATGTTTTCTGCTTGATAACCGGACTATAGAATTCTTAATTGCTCTTAGTCCATGTTTGTTCCCCTCCTTCAATCTTCATTTCTGTAACTTAAGGATTCTTAATTTCCCTTTTGTTCAGATTTCACCCATTCCATCAAAAAATCCTATCCAAAAGCCTTTGAAGGTCATCTACCCTGCCCTTAGTACATTTGCATCTTTTAGTCTTATTTCCTAGTTCCGTTTGCCTAGAAAGTTGACTCCATAGCCCAATGGTCTGGTAGATCAATCTGTGGTTCACCTTGAAACACTTTTTATTCTCACCACACTTTCAAAACAAGTCCCACTGTCCACTCATAGCTAGCCTAAAATCCAATTACAAAACAAAGTTAAATCTTTAGAAGAGATCCCTATTTGGAACTCAGGAAGGCTAGATCCTGAATTCTAAAAGAGGTTCTTGGTTACCCTTGGTTTTCTTAACTACAAAAATCCTCATCCCACAACCTGAGAATTACTAGGGTGATAACATACTGGTGACCATACTGGGGACTAACCACTCTCCAGTTTTAAGTTTAATCTTGGAGGAAGATTTTTAAATATATCTTTTCTACTTTAAGATTAAGTTTAAAGGTTGTGGGTATTTACCCAATAAACATTTCCCCCCGCTGAAGTATTAACTGAAGATGTAAGCCCCTGGTAGGGGTTCCATGCATTAGATAGAGGAGAAAAAGACTGATAAGCACTCGATGCAGGGAAAGAAGCATTTCCTGGAT